>CM031564.1:5945538-6122468 GCA_018467065.1 Ephestia elutella
ATTTGCCTACACACGACGCGAAATCGGGAGCGATCTAGGGCGCTCCCCTCCACCGACCCGATATCGCCTCTGATATCAGGCCGTGTGTAGTAGGGCATGCAATACCGGAAAGTTATCAATACCGGAACTGATTTTCGGTACTAGAGACCTAATACCGGAATTCCGGTACTAGTTCCGGAATTGGCGCAATTTGTTTAATCTCTATAAATCTGTACTTATTAGATAACATAGTGTATTTAGATAAAAGAACAATCGTCTAAATACTACACCGCATACGTGCACACTCGCTATAAGATATTGACGACTGCAAAGTCTGTAAAATTATAGCGCGGGGGAAACAGCGCGGGGACCGGGTAGCAACTAACCAATCAAGTGAAAAACTAAGTACATACATAATTATTTATACAAAAAATTCTAAATTACTCCGTGCATGGGTTATACCGAAATTTGAAGATTCAATTTTTTTAGTAAAATTATATTTGCATTTAATTTATCTTTATTTAATTCATTTAGTAGAAAATAAAATACTGTAAATAAAAGTTTATAAAAATATATTACTATTTCTAATTTTCTTCATTTTTTTTTTTTGCACGTCGTCGTACAAAAAGTCAGTTTAGTGAAGTTAGTTTCGAATGGTTTTGAATGACAAGCTGACAACTTGACAAAAATAACAAAAACCGTTAGCATTTAAATCGCATAGTATATATTTATTAATATTTTTTTTGATGAACCAGACGCACTGCGGGCTATCAGCCCTTCTTGGTTTATATTCCGCCCGCACCACGCCCGCACGCACCAAGCGCTTCACAGCGAAGCGTTGAAACCACGTTAGAACTCCCTGCCTGCGTCTGTGTTCCCGAGCACGTACAACGTACAACCCGACTCTCTTCAAAACCAGAGTAAATAGGCTGCTTCTGGGTAAGCTCGTTACACCGTAGACCTCATCTGTGTCCTCGGGCAAAATTGTGGTCAAGAGCAAGCCCATTTTTAATATTTGGCCCTTCAATTCCGGTATTGAAATATCGAAAAAATCTGTCCGAGATACCGGAATTACGATATTCCGGAATTCCGGTATGCATGCCCTAGTGTGTAGACCGTTTAAAGAAAGATTTCCTGAGATTTTAATAGACAGGTACAAAATTCGCCCACCTACCGAGGAATTGCAGGTACACGAATGAGATGAAAATAGTCGAGGAATCTGCCAGCCATCAAAATGCTACTCCCTTTCATAGATCAGTTTTTTCCTTTAATGTGAGTTGAGTTGAGACCACCAGACTTCCTCTATTAATATAGTCTTTGCACCTATCGAAGAAAATAATGATGGCTGTATGGGCTTTAGATCCTTTTGCCTTTTCTCACGGATAAAGAAACCAAAAAAAAAGTCTTTGCGACTGCGTGCTTTGCACCTGTTTACAAAGAGTATATAATCACTACGTTTTACCTGTTTATTTACATTACGTTTGTGGTTTACATTTATCATTTTTAATTTCAATGTACCTTTGCTATTTACTCCAATAAATACAAATTAATCTGAATCACTTATCTGCCTTCTGAAACGAATCCTCCTGCATTAATGATGTTGGGATATTCAAACGCTGGCATCCCTGATAAATCTTGGCAACCACCGGTAGCTGTTGTAGAAACAACGTGAGAATAATTTTTTATACCTAAGTACTTGATCGAAGGGCAAGGCTCATTTATGATCTTTGGGTTGGCCTAGAATAGTGTCCCTTATCCTGAAATTAATACATGACTTTGTTTTCAAAGTAGGTTAGATTTGTTAGCTTACCAACACAAAATCAAATGAGCGTTCCGAACTGGTAAAACATAAAGAAAGTGGTACTCTATTCAAAAGTAACTCCCTTTTCTGTATGTAACATTCTGCATTTCTAATCTTGAAAATACTTTTTGAACCTTATAATCATAGATAGAGGCATGGTTTATAATTTGTTTTTCATTCTTACCTTCAGATCTAATGTTATTGTGTCTATTATTTCAGTGTGAATAATGCAAAATACAAAATAATATCATATTTTTTTCAGAATGGGCACCATGATAGTGGAAATGTACTGGAAACATACACCGCTTACTTGTAGAAATTTCATGGAGCTTGTGAGAAGAGGTTATTACAACAACACCAAGTTTCATCGAGTTATTAGAGACTTCATGATCCAAGGTGGAGATCCCACGGGCACTGGCAAAGGTGGTCAGTCAATATATGGACCTCAATTTGATGATGAAATCACTTCAGAACTAAAGCATACAGGGGCAGGTATTCTGTCAATGGCTAATGCTGGTCCTGATACAAATGGCTCTCAATTTTTCATCACACTAGCCCCAACACAGTGGCTTGATGGAAAGCACACAATATTTGGCAGAATTCAAAGTGGAATGTCAGTTGTAAAACGGATAGGTTTAGTTGAATGTGACAAAAATGACTGTCCTGTAGATGATGTGAAAATAGAAAGAGCATACATACCAAAATAGCTTTAATATAAGTATTTTAAGTATATATTTCAGTGAAATAAAAGTTGGCACTATATATTAGATGTTTTATGATTTTCTAAGAAAACCTCATGTCATGTCCAAATTGCCCCAAATCGTATACCATCGACACAGAATTAATATTAGTACTACGTATCATCGAGGACTTTTACCAGGTCAATGATAGGGCGATTGTCGTTGCCACCTACTGGTCTGGGAAAATATAGATGCCATCTCGACTCGCCAAGAAGAAGAACAAAACCTATTCACAGACCTTGTTCCAAATTACGTTTAAATTAATATGACTTCAAATACAAACCAGGCCTGATAGGCAACAATGCAGAGAGCTGCATATACTGAGTGCATATAGTTATATATCATAGATTGATAATTTCATTTTATTACTAGCTGAAACCCGCGGCTTCGCCCGCGTGAATTTCGCTAAGATAACAAATCTTTTTGTGTTCCAAGTTCCAACTATAGTTTTCAACGTAGTTTCGTCTTTGCGATTATTTTACCAATCAGTCAGCACGTAATTTTATATAGAAGCGACGTGAACCAGATGTTTGCGCCATCAGTTTACCCCAGTTGATACTGAAACTCATTTCAGTCACCTCACCCGCCAACTAGTCGAGTCATTCTATGTAGGTAATCAATGTATGGCGAACAAAAACTAATTTATAAAGTTTTTAAACTTGTGTGATATTATATTATTATCAACGCTCACCACCCTCCCCCCCCCCCTTCCACCTGACGCTACCCCCCCCTCCTTTACTTTGAAATGTGTCCCCTTTACCGGTTTTTTCACTTTTTCTGGAAAAGTATAATAGATACGAAAAAGATATCAAAGGCAAAGATGATCCTTATAAAATCTTAATAAAATATGTCTTATGCATCGAGATATTATGTACGTAGTAGTTGTATTTCGATGGTCCCATGTATTATTTTGATAGATTTGACGGTTTACGAGCTAAAAGTTGTTTGGGGCACAGGGGTGAAAATGTACCTACAAAAGGGGTATTGTTGCAGCTGCGCCTCGGAGCCCTACTCCCGTAGGAATTTCGGGATAAAAAGTACCCTATGTACTATATCCGGTATTTTTCTAGCAGTATATGAAATTTCATCGAAATCCGTCCAGTAGATTTTGCGTAGTTGAGTATCAAACATACATCTAAACTTTCGCATTTAAAAATATCGGTAGGATTTGTGCAATTTAGATGAGCACTAGTTTGGGACCGAGTGGTCCAAAATATATGTATTTAGTCCCATTTTCGAAATTCAGGGTCTATTTCGAGATATAATAGTAAACCTGCAACAATACCCCTTTTTTTAGGTACATTTTCACCCCATGTGCCCCAAACAACTTTTAGCTGATAACATCAATCAAAATAACATATAAGGATCATCTTTGCTTTTGACATCTTTTTCATATCTGTATAGTTTTCGAGTAAAAGAAAAAATAGCCATACTAAAAAAAAAAAAATATTTCTGTGCATACTATGACGGGTATTACACACAGAAGTAAAAATTTTTTTTTATGTCTGTGGTATTACATTACACGCACAGTCTGATGTTAGTCTGGTCACGCATAGACTGATGAGAAACTGATGACTTTCGGACGATATTACACGCTCAGTCTGGATATCCATCACCATCAGTCACCGCTAAAAACGTCGTCCAACAACACGCGAACCAAAAAATGGACAATCGAAAAAAAGCTTGTTTTGCTATAATAATAGCTCTAACTGCAAAAAAGCGAGTTAAATAGAAACAATGGGTTAAATCTTTGGGTTTGATCGTGGTTACTGAAAAAAGAGGGATTCTGGGGATGATATGACTATGTAAAATATTACTGGGTGAAAAATTCACAGAACTCGTGTTCTACATGACTTGAAAGGACATTGAAAATGAATCTACCTATTATAGATTATTTAAATAAATAAAAATCATGTTTGTATTTTTATTTCCCATTACCGTACAATTTCTCACAAACATGCAACCAATTTATCCGAAAAAAGGTTAAAAACCTAAAATTAATATTCCTTGGTTCAATACCGAGGTGCTTTTTTTATTCTTGTAATTCAGCCCGTTCTCGAGATATCGGGATATTTCTGTGAAAACACATGATTTTTTGGTCGAAAAATTTCGGTTTTTTCGATTATTCCGCGTCTTTTGAGTCCTCATATGTCCTTGTAGCCCTAAATGGGGGCCTACTGGTGAGAACGAAAAAACATTTTCCAATGTTAAAGGGGTATTAGACCTTCCTGAATTTAGGATCCGATATTCAGTGGCTTCTGAATTCAGAGAAGTCTAATCGCATTTAGGAAGCTAGCATCCGATTTAGCATTCGTTCTCAGGAAAGAACGCCTTCCGACGTATCGGATCCTAAATCAGAAGGATCTAATCGCATTCAAGACGCTCAGTCACCGTTCGTCTGCCGTCGCGCACGCAGGTTTTGTTGGTTAGCAGCGTGTGTGTTTACGTACGCAAAATGGCAGAAAGAGAGATTCTTAATGATATTTTAGTTTTATACAAGGACATACCTTAGGGACAAGCGTGACCAAAATTATATGAACATAAATATTAGAAACTAGCTTTTTCCCGCGGCTTTGCCCGCGTGAATTTCCCACGGGAACAGTGCTCTTTCCGGGATGAAAGGTACCCTATGTCCTTCTCGGTACCTCTAACTATGTGTACCTATGCGAAATTTCATTAAGGAAGATTGGTTCAGTAGACAAATCGTGAAGAGGTAACAAACAAATAAACAAACTCACTTTCGCATTTATAATTTTAGTTAGGTTAGGATTAGGATGAAGGATTCAATGTATTATTAGGTGTAGGTATATAATTTTTTTTATCAAAATGCAACATTAAAAACCTTAAAAACATTTCGATTAAGTAGAAGCCATTTTGTTTTAAATGCGCGGTGCGACACATCTGTCTCGTAGCGCTCGTCCTTAGCAACTGATTCAGAGCTCTCTGACTGAATCAGTGAATGTGTGATCAGGAGCATCGGCCACTGAATTCAGAGGCCGATATCGGACACTAAATATCGGATCCTAAATTCAGGAAGGTCTAATATCCCTTTTAAACTGGCTGTTTTGAATTAATATATTTAAAAATCCGTCAGTCCCCGGGGCATCAGTCCATCAGTCAGTGGGTTAGACGCTCAGTCTGGCACCAGATTGAGCGTGTAACTCCCGCCTATCGATTCGATAGGTCTCGATAGTATTGTTTTTCATTGATAGTATCAATACTAATGAATTTTTACTAGCTATGGATAGTGCAATAGTATTGATTGTTTGTTAAAATATAAGTTTCAATACTATCGATAGCATGGATAGTAGTAAATAAAACCTAATAAAAAACATCTAAAAAGTATCAATATTGTGTTTTGTGCAACTGTCAACTGTTATGTGATTTTTTTTCTTCCTCTAGCTGACAATAAAAAGCGCACGATATAGGTACAGCCATTATTACGACTCGGCTTTTAATAAAACGCCATCTGTTGAGACTTTTTCATACTGATTTTTTTTCTTAATTTAGCTGTCAGAAAAATCGCTCACTGCAAACTGATGGAAATAATAAGTACTTTGTACAACTACTTATTACTTCCATGTGCAAACTATTGGCCATCGATAGGCCTATCCATAGTGTGACTATTTTTCAAGGTCACAATACCATTGGCAATACTATCGATAGTCAACACTATTGCTGCAACACTATATAATCGCTATTGCATCTAAATTTCGTAGTTTGTTTCGTAGTGATTACATGCTTTTTGCCAATTTTGTGTCAATGCCGTCTTGCATATTAAAATCATGTAAAAATAAATCGGGTTAGCAGAAAAAAGATGGCGTGGAGTGACCTATCATCTATAAGTAACCAAGATAACAACTAAAACTACGACTAAAACTAGTTTTCATAATAAATAAAGCCTGGCCAGGAATTAAAAACCCTCGCATTGTTGCGGAAAAGCAATAGAACTAATTTCTTATACTGGCAACAAATTAAAAAAACCCATCTGTCATTTCTCTTGTCAAAATTTGACTTTCAGTCAAGGGCGGATCCAGTATTTTTATTTCTGGTAAGGTTCCATTTTCCGTTCTCGACATGGAAAAATAAATAAGAGTGGAAGTGTTACTTGATAAAATTAGTAAGGAACCGTGGTCGCCAAACTCACACATTTAAGTTATAAATCATACACTACACTACAGATGAACAATGAGCTTTATTGGTCATTTTTATTTTATCAAATTGAATTTAGTCAATGCGACTATATCAGACAAACAAGTACCTTAAGTCTTCGACATATGGCTTAATTTATACTGTACAAGAACGTACATAAGATGTTTTAAAGTCTAACGTCGATTAACGAAAAAATTCCGCCACTCGACTATAGATGGCGTTTTAAAACTTTTGAGCAACTATGACCCATAAATCAAAGTGAATAGGGCTTAAATTTGTAACGCGGCTACGCGTTAATCCTTTTTGGATGTTATTATACGTGCGCTGGCACATACATACTTATTTCACCTGTCATAAATTTTAAACTGTATTCATACACATTCGATTCTGCATTTTGATATCATTCTTGACTCAATTTATGTAAATCACTTATCGTCTAACATTGTAAAGATAAATAATATATCTAAAATATATTTATTATATATAAAACAACATAGACCCGTCCAGGGTAAGTTTTATTGGTTCTTTCGGAAGTGATTCTAAATTTATAGTGAAGTGTGTTATCTTTTCTAAGCGTTATTTATATTTGTTTTAGGTCTTATGTTTACCAATAAATTATATACAACGACCCTGAGGTTCTATCATTTATTATTATTTGGAGCTCTCTCGCTCCAAATTAGCGTCAAATGCTGTCAAATGAGAGTATTCTTATTGCTACTCGATTAGTGCAGTAGCCGATTGATTATTGCAACACAATATCGATATCGATAGATCAAATTTTCATACAACTAAGAATAATAAAACAGATTGTCTGTCTTCTATATTGTTACGCGGATTTATAGTGTTATTATTTTAATTAAAAATTGACGTAATATTTTGTTATAAAAAAAAGTGTGTCGGTAGGTGAGAAGTGGGTGCTTCGATATGTGACGTCCAAAACTCGTCGGCTTTATGTAATAAAGGCGATATATAATAAACTTGACATATGACTAGTTGTTACCCTCGGCTTTAATCGCATGAATTTTGTTTTTTACAAACATTTTTTGTTCACGATGGTATGAAATGGTGGTAGGCTTCTTTGGGAAACCTTAAAATTAATATTTTATACAATGTAAACAAAATATATCGATAAAATCCAAAACATTACCTTACTAGGTACATCACTAATCGAGTAGCATAGAAGTTTCAGGAAGAACAGAGGAGCACGTGTTAATGACAAAATCGACCTTATATAAAAGACATTAAGGTAACTTTTAACAAATAATATTTTAAAGTTATTATTATCATTATTGAACTTTTAATTTAAAGAAAACAAACGAAATATTACTCACCGATGGTACGAAACACCTCCATTTTTAAGATTAATTTTTCTTCTGTTATTTTTGCACTCTAAAATAGAACAAAATGGCATTTTGACGAGGGAATTTCGACGAGAATTCAATGTCACGAACAAACTACTCAGCGCGAAGTCAGAACACAACTAGAATGACGAGCCGTGTATGTAAGCTATGCATCGCTTACTTGTGGCGACCGCGCCACGCCTCTCTTATTTATATTTCCGTGGTTCTCGAGAATATTTCCGAGAAACTTTTAAGGAAGTTTCAGCTTGATCTTTGAATATTTCGAGAACGGCACATCACTAATGGTGGCGGATTAACTTTTTGGAAATACACTACTCTGAGTTATTTTTATAATAATAATAATTGTCTATCTTCTTATTTTTAAGATAGCTGCGAAAAGAAAATTCCCTTTTACAACAACCGATTTAGTTAGGGAATATTTCCGAAAACGTTTCCTGACCGTTTCCGAAAATTCTTGAAAACGAAAAGGGAATATCACTAATCCCCAAAGACATATAATAACGCCGGCGCCAGATGCATCCGATCACGCCATTGCTGCAGCTCTTACTCAAGATGGCCAGCCGGTAGCGATCATTTCAAGAACACTAAGCTTACATGAACGAAATCACTCAGCAATAGAAAAAGAAGCTGCTGCTATAGTTGAAAGCATCAAAAAATGGAGACAATTTCTTGTATGTAGACCTTTCCTACTCATTACCGATCAAAAATCAGTGTCATTTATGTTTGATCAAAAACATGGCTCGAAGATAAAAAATGATAAAATACAACGTTGGCGCCTAGAGCTTTCAAGCTACAATTTCGAAATCGCATATCGCCCGTGCAAAGATAACATTGTAGCAGATGCCTTATCAAGAGCAAATTAACAGCATCAACACAGCTAGATAACGCTAATCTTTTTGAGCTGCATAATAATTTATGTCATCCAGGCATAACTCGAATGGTTCACAGGATAAGATCTAAAAACTTGCCTTAGTCGAAGATGTGAGACGCATAACATCTTCATGTACAGTTTGTGCCGAGATAAAGCCAAGATTCATTAAAACAAAGGGCACACTAATCAAAGCAACTTCTCCTATGGAAAGAATTTCCTTAGATTTCAAAGGGCCATTGCCATGTAATACAAATAGTAAACGGTATATTTTAACTATCGTCGACGAGTACTCCAGATTTCCTTTTGCATTCCCATGTTCCGATCTAACTTCAAAAATTGTTATAGAGAAGTTAACAGAGTTATTTTTTATATTTGGTATACCATCGTATGTGCATTCGGACAGAGGTACTGCATTTATATCAACTGAACTCAAAAACTTTTACACGGAATGGGCGTGGCTACTAGCTATACTACGCCATATAATCCACAAGGCAATGGACAGACTGAACGATACAATGGCATAATTTGGAAAACCGTACAACTTACATTGAAATCAATGAATTTACCTATCACTCACTGGGAATCTGTTCTTGAAAAATCATTACACGCTATACGATCGTTATTATGCACGGCAACTGGATGTACAGTCGACCGCACCTCAAGTTACCCTGCATGATCTCTTATGCCGCGGCCGCAGAGTCGAATTTGCAATGAATTTGAGTAGGTTGATGTGCTGTTGACTGTACACCACATGAACGGATGTTCAAGCATCCCCGTAGATCATCTAACGGTCAATCAATGCCAACATGGTTGACCGTGGCGGAGAAAGCGCTATACAAAAATCATACTAGAAAAAGTAAATATGATCCAATTGTTGAAACAGTTGATTTATTAGAAGCAAATAATATACATTCTCACATACGCCTTCAGAACGGCAGAGAGTTAGTTGTATCAAATCGACATCTAGCTCCGACTGGGAATACTTCTTTAGATTCTGAAGATGACTCATTAAGTTGGAATTCAGCCGAGTCTAATGATGATGAGCCCGACAACAGCACCCCAGAAACTGCACCTATTCGTCGATCATCGAGAGAGCGGCGCCCGCCTACTTATCTTCAAGATTATGAAGTCTCTTCATAGCCAGGGAGAATGTGATGATCAGCAAACTCCTTTGACTGTTTATGTTCCTCTGTCACTATTTTGACATCCATTTATTTTGTCGAATAAAGCCATATTTCTCCAAGCAAATGGTTATTCTTACAATGCCAGACACGCTTCTCAAACACTTTTCCACACAGTATGCTGGTAAACAACAGCTTAAAAATAGAGTTGTTGATAAAATGATAGAGATGGATAAGCACATTATGGAAATGTCAGTCAACGAATGCTGGGAAGAGATGGCAAAAACTATTAAAGAGAGTGCTAAAGATATTTTAGGAGAAACAAAAGAGGAGAAACAAAAGGAAAAAAGAGCAAAGTAGGTAAAGAAACCTGGTGGTGGAATGAAGAATTTAAACGGGCTTTACAAAGGAAAAAAGATACATTTAAAGAGTGGCAGAATAGCAGAGAGAGCCAAAATGAGCAAGAAAAACTAGAACTTTATAAGGAAGCGAAAAGAGTAGCGAAGAAAGCTGTAGCTATCGCGAAAGCTAAAGAACAAGAAAAATTGAACTGTGATCTTAATAATCCTAGAGACCAAAAGTTACTATATCGGATTGTCAAAATGAGACAGAGAAAAGGGAAAGATCTTACTTATGTTAAATGTGTGAAAGATCGTGAAGGAAAAGTCCTTACAAAAGATGAGGATATTAAAGCAAGGTGGAAAGAGTATTTCGACAAACTCTTAAACTTTGAAAATGATTGGAATGGCATTCTTAGTGTGACTGAAGACAATCTGGGGATGGTAAATGAAATTTCCGTTGATGAGGTGAGAGATGCGGTAAAAGGTATGAAAAAAGGAAAAGCAGTAGGCCCAGATAATATACCAATAGAAGTTTGGAAAACATTAAGCGAGGATGGGTTTAAATGGCTGACTATATTTTTCAATAAATTATTGCGTGAATGTGTAGTACCTGATGAATGGAGTAATAGTTACTTGGTACCCATTTTCAAGGGAAAAGGCGACGTTTAAGACTGCAATGGTTATAGGGGAATAAAGTTAATGGCGCACACCATGAAGGTATGGGAAAAGATATTAGAGAAGAGATTAAGAAGTGAGACAGACATAAGTATGAATCAGTTTGGTTTCATGCCTGGTAGAGGAACAACAGACGCTATATTTATTATGAGGCAGTTAGTCGAGAAGTACCGAAGTGCCCAAAAGAACCTGCATATGGCATTTATAGACCTTGAAAAGGCGTATGACAGGGTACCACGAGAAGTGTTATGGTGGGCTATGAAACAAAAAGGAGTGCCAGCACAGTACATCGAGTTGATTCACGCAATGTACCAGAAGCCAGTCACCAAGGTTAGATCTGTCGCTGGAGTAACTGAGGGTTTTGGAGTCACGGTCGGCCTGCATCAGGGATCAGCTTTAAGCCCGTACCTCTTCTTGTTAGTTATGGATGCTCTGACATCGACCCTGCAAGGAGAGGCACCCTGGTGCATGCTGTTTGCCGACGACATTGTACTTGTTGAAGAGGAAGGTACAATATTGCAGAGCAAACTAAATATGTGGCAGCAAACTTTAGAAACAGTAGGCTTGAAAATCAGCAGAACCAAAACGGAGTACCTGTTCTGTGATTTCGGCGGCGTTTCAAATGGAGTAGCTCTTTCTATGGATGATTGTATAATACCTGTTTGCTCTGAGTTTAAATATTTGGGCTCTTTACTTCAGAACGATGGAGAAGTAGACAAGGAGGTCAAGCGTCGAATCAACTCAGGATGGCAGAAATGGAAGGAAATAACTAGCACAATATGTGACCCTAAACTGCCGATGAAACTGAAGGGGAAGATTTATAAGGCGGTCGTGAGGCCGGTGATATTGTACGGTTCGGAGTGTTGGGCGACTAAAGTTAAAGAGGAGAAGAGGCTTCATTCTGCGGAAATGAGAATGTTGCGTTGGATGAGCGGGGTAACACGGATGGATAGGATAAGAAATGTATATGTTAGAGGAAGTTTAAAGGTTGCTCCTATCAATGAAAAGGTAAGAAGTAACAGATTGACATGGTTTGGTCATGTTATGAGGAGAGAAGACGAATATCTAGTTAAGAAGACATTAAATAAGAAGGTGGAGGGCTACAGGGGAAGAGGGAGACCAAAGAAGAGATGGTTGGACTGTGTGAGGGACGATATGAAGGGGTTGGGAGTGGATGTTGGTATGACGGGAAACAGAGACGTGTGGAAGGATAAGACATATTGCGCCGACCCCAGATGACGGGATAAGGTGAGGAATATGATGATGATGCTGGTAGACAACAAACAATATGGACTACGATTTTATTCTTATTTTTAGCAAAAGGTCGGAATTTAATGAAACTTGGAGATGTTGTTCAGGGATGGTTAATTAACATTTTGTCAAGTTTTGGACCTCGAGGACCCTGTGCAAAAAGAGGAGGGGGGGAAAAACTGAAAAAAAATCGACCTTTCGTCAGTTTGTCGTCAATATTTTTTTTTTCCTTACATCCTACTGCAAAAGCATCCCAGTACTTTTTTGTAGAGCATTAAATTTCCCACAATTTTCACTAAACAAACTTATTTGTAAATCAATTCGTTACTGAGATATGGCGCTACGAAAGAAATGTCAATTTTCAAAAACCCTAAAAAATGGCGAAAATGCAGAATTCCACCTTTTTTCTTCATATACCTATATCAGAATAATGATGAAGTGTTATTTCTATTATGGTCCCTTGTTACAATTGAACCAGAGTTTTGCTAGCCATATCCATTCCCATCTACAGATTAAATCATTATTCTGATATAGGTATATGAAGAAAAAAGGTGGAACTCTGCATTTTCGCCATTTTTTAGCGATTTTTGAAAATTGACTTTTCTTTCGTAGCGCCATATCTCGGTGACGAATTGACTTACAAATAACTTTGTTTAGTGAAAATTGTGGGAAATTTAACGCTCTACAAAAAAGTACAGGGATGCTTTTGCAGTAAGATGTAAGGAAAAAAAAATATTGACGACAAACTGACGAAAGGTCGATTTTTTTTCAGTTTTTCCCCCCTCCTCTTTTTGCACAGGGTCCTCGAGGAGGGATTTTCCGAGACCCAAATTAAAAAAACAAATAGTTCCATATGACTTCAAAGATGGCGCTTAAGTAAAGGTGAGAGAAAAAGTTCATACAAAAAGCAAAAATTCACGGGATTGGCTTTTTAAAAAAAATAAAACTTAGTAAAAAAACATCTAAAAAGTATCAATATTGTGATTTGTGCAACTGTCAAACTGTTAGGTGATTTTTTTTCTGCCTCTGGTTTACAGGAAAAAGCGCACCATATAGGTTCAGCCATTATTACGACTCGGCTTTCATAAAACGCTATCTGTTAAGACTTCTTAATACTATTTTTTTTTCTTAATTATCTGTCAGAAAAATCGCTCATTCCCTGAACAACATCTCCAAGTTTCATTAAATTCCGACCTTTTTCTACGAAAGTCCACTTTTTGCGACTTGTCGACCGGCCTATACGTACTACCAAGAAGACAGGATATTTCCTTGAAGCCGTAGCAATTCTTTTGAGGTATTATTTTCTTGAATATTTTCGTTGCCCTGAAATAAAATTAACTAAGTATGAGTATTTTTATAAAATGTGTTTAACCCTTGATTTATTTATAGAATATTTTAAAACAAGTTTCAGACATTATCAGCGTTTGCCGCATCTTGCATGATCGGCCGCAATCGACGCAAGTGTAGTGTATTGGAGCCATTAGTTCACAAAAATCGATTCCACTGACAAAACCATAGACTCAGTTTGGGATTTGACGTATCTGACTGTGTAAATGCACCTTTATGCAAGAGACGCCATGTTTGTCACGTTTTTGCTGGTGAAGTGTAGCTTGAGTTTAAATTTGTGATGTGATTATTAGCCTAAAATCAGTTTAACCTAAACATCACGTCTTAAAGATATTTTAAAGTTATCATCAGGATGAGTGGAACTTCCAGGAAGAGATCACGGTCTTCGTCCGAAGATGCTAGTAATGTAAGTTGTCACCAAATTCCCGCTCTTGTCGACGAATGTCGTTAAGATTTTTGCAAGCTCTGGCAAGCTCTTGCGCGTTTTCATACAAATGCTTCGCGACTACCAATATATAACTAAAGTGATAATAACATGCTAAGATAAAAATATCCTTATATCAATAAGTGTAGGCAGATGTAGCCATGATTGGATTTTTTTGCAATCGCGATTTGTCACATATAACTCCATGCTTGTCTTGGGTGGATAATACTTATGTAGGTACCTAGTTCTTGCTGTCCACGTTGAGATGTATTTTTGAATAATTTACCATTACATGCTTAACAAAGATTAAGTAAATATTCCTTCCTTGAAAAATAAATAAGTAGGTAGGTAGTTACCTACCTACTTCGGTCTTTACCATTTATGATACTTACCTACCAAATATCATATTGTATAATTTATTTTAATATGTAGGTACCTATGCATTGTATAGTTATTTTAGGGTCTATGACAAAAACTGCCATTCCAATTAGGTTGACCACTTGAAGAAATAAGGATATATATGAATGACAGACCAGACTTATTCTTATTGCTTACCTATTGCCTATTAGTACGTAGCTGCTGTAAAAATATTGGTAGTAAAATTGGTGTAGGTAAGAAGTTTGTAAAAAGAATCTTTTCCTTTTGATGAACAGAAAAAATGTTTCAATGTTTCTCAAAATGTTGAATTAATTTTAATAGCTTTACCAGCTTTTCCCACAGGAACAGTGCTTTTTCCCGGGATGAAAGATACTCTATATCCTTCTCAATACTTTAAACTATGTGTATGCGAAATTTCAGAAAGATTGGTTCTATTTTATTTTATTTTATTTATTTAGTACACATCACAAATTGCAGTCATAAAAAAAATACATGCAAAGTTCATGGTTATCCTAATGTCCTAAACTACAACTTAAAAAACAGTGTACATAAACAGATCAGATAATATAATGCAAGCATTAAAAGAAGTGACAAACAAAATGTGAAAGAAAATTAAACTTGTGTTACAAAGGTACTTAAAGTAAGAAAAAAAAACAAATTACAAATTATGACTTTAAAACAAATAATGACTAACTCAGTCAGTGCAAGCCTAACTGCACTGTGAAACTGGAATAGTTTGAAACGGTTCAGTAGATAAAGAGTGAACAGGTAATAAACAAACAAACAAACTCGCTTTCACATTTATAATATTTGTTAGGATAGGATTAGGATAGTTAGGAATAATTCTTTAATTAAGGCATTTTAGAGGTTTTAGGAGTTGGATGGCCCAGGACAGAGAAGGTTGGCGTAGACAGAAGGAGGCCTATACCCAGCAGTAGGTCACGGAAGGCTGTGGATGATCATGATGATGAAAGGTTTTACAACAGTTGTAGTACCGAATGCAATCTCTTGGTTGTTGAAAGATTAAGACTTACCAGATTGCCAAGCAAAAGCGTTATATTCTTCTTTGGACCTAATAATCTTTTTGGGCCATATGGAGTTTCTTATGCGTAGTAGATTTCATCATGTCTGTCCATCTGGGAAAATTATTGTCATGACCAAGCAGAATAATTTTCTTAAGACTGTCGGGTTCACGGCGCTCTATGTGGCCAAAGAACATGAGAAGTCTCCGGAGACATGTCGTAGAGAGATGGGTTTGGATGTTTAACTTCCCCATTATGTCGCATCGGCGGGGCGAGCTGTCCAAGGGATACTCAGCAAGTTTCTACATCCAGTAATTTGCACAAATATAAGTGGTTAAAAAGTGCTTGACCAATTTGATCAATAAATATAAATTGACAACTCACACAAATTGAGGTAGCCCCAAAGTAAGTTTGTGACTTGAGTTATGGCTACTATGGCTTGTATTAACTCAACAGTACTATATTTTATAACAACAATAACATATTTTTAACATCCAAGACCCATGTCAATCTGGAGAAGATCATTTTCCATCTTTACCTGACCTGGTATTGAACCTGGAATCTCTGGTGTAGCAGTCCAGTATGATATAGGCCTGGCAAAAGTGTATCATCTAGGTGAATGGATCATTTGTATCTGCATCAGTCCAAAGATTCGGATCAGTGGAACGTATCATTATCATTTGAATCACTGAACGAACGAAAGAAGCAGAAATTAAATTGCTTGTGCGAATCAATTAAATAACTCCCTAATTAGCTTATAATTGACCTTTGTTAGTTTAATGCATACATTTTTAATAAAAAAAATACATGATAGTAAAATATATGTACACATTAGTTTTATAATTAAGCATTTAAATAAAATCGATTCCCCTTCTTACTTTTCTCAGGACTTACAGTGAGTATATTACCTAAATAAATAAAATTTATTAGTCTATGGAGTATTTAAGACTTTGCGTGTGTACTATTTTATTTGCGTTAAACCGAACAGCTCGATCTCACTCTTTCGTGAAGTTTCATGTCAGCGGATGCAGTGATTCGGTGATCGCGATTCGCTTAAACCTCAAATTGACCGAGATCCGAAAGAGCCGAATGAATGATACAGATACACTATTAGTATACATTCGAGATACGCTTCAGTGTATCACTTTGAAGAAACGACTAACTGAGTCGACTCAGTAAAGAGTTACACACGTCTAGTATGATAACCATTAGGCCATGGAGGTCCTCAATCAATTGGTACCTATATCGTTTTTTCTCAGAGAGAGAGAGTCGAAACTGTAGTCTCTTGTTATCTTATTCATAGTGTTGCTGACTGCAAAGTAAGGGTTATGTTTTTTGCGTGTATCTTGTAATAATGTGTGTATGTAATATTCTTTAGTACCTCATGTCTTTTTAACAGCTAGTTAGATTTCAATAATTAAAGTATTCTTTGATTCATCTGCACAACTCAAGTGTTTTTAGATAAGTGCCATTAAAAATACCAACAAAGTGGCTTCAAAGAGCTATTATTGAAAGTGGAATAATTTTTAGGGTTCCATACCTCAAAAGGCAAAAACGGAACTGTTATAAGATCACTTTGTTTTCCTTCTGTCTGTCAAACTTTTTTTTCTCAGGAACACTTGAAATCCACCAACAACATATTTACAATTTTCAGATTTATTCCTGTATAAGTACTGTTAGACCTTGCTTTTTGCCAAATTTCATAATTTGAGGTCAACGGGAAGTACCCCATAGGTTTTGATTGCTGCCTGAAATAGCAAAATATGCGAAAATTCGCAACATTTACGGTAATAACTCGTGATCGCGTTGACGTATAATTTTGATTATTTTTACACGACTGACCAAAAAAGGAGTGTTATGTTTTCAGGGTTCATGTATGTATGTAAGTATGTATGTATGTATGTATGTAAGTTTCTTTATTCCACCATAAGTCCTGAACGGCTTAACCGATTTTGATGTGAGAGGTATTTTTAGATTCCTTGCATTCCTCCGAGTGACATAGGCTATATGACGTCACCATGAAAACAAAATGGCGGATTATATATGCGATAAATAGCAGACCAAAAAAATAAAATTTAATCAATCTTATCGAGTGGGGTATTAAATTGAAGGGCTTTAGAAGGCGATTTCAAAAATGTATATAACTTATATGTTTGTATGTACTTTTTGAGTAAATACTCGTCAGTCGTGTTTTTTATTTTTAATAATTAGCTTGTTAGGGTTCTGTACCTCGAAAAGGCAAAAACAGAACCCTTTTGTTGTCCGTCTGTCTGTCAATTTTTTTTTTCTCAGGAAAGCTCAAAGGTAGCAAGTTGAAATTATTATTGAATACTCTTTCAGCAATAAAAATTATATAAGTAAGTACTTATATAGAATAAATCTGAAAATTGTAAATATCTTGTTGGAAGTCTTAAAAAACGTGTTACAAACTTATTTTTGCGCTGGATTCAGTATGAATCCTAGGGATCAAACTGCATATTTAAGTTTGTTTTTGAAACTAGTTGATCTTTTAGTTAGAGCTATAATGTGAGATTCTTTGCGTGTACGGAACCCTCGGTGCGTGAGCTTGACTCGCACTTGGCCGGTTTTTTTGCTGAAAGAGACCATGGATCCGAGTATTCAATATTAAGAGCCCGCACTAGGCCAATGACAACTAAGATTTTCCCCCGCTACCCGCTACCCAGTTCGCCCGCACGCATCCAATCCGCGTTCTAAATAAAATGCTGGCGGGGCGCGGGCGGCGCGGCGGCTCAGAGGCGGATGGTTAAAGCATGCGGGCAATTATACGTATTATTTTTTTAAAAGCTTTATAAAAAGATATTTAAAAAAGTAAGTAACATAAGCCCTGCCTTATCTATAGAGTACTTTATACAAAAATTTTCAATTTTTATTTTAATGTATTGCTTGAATAATAGCAGTTTAAAGTGTT
The DNA here is from genome assembly GCA_018467065.1 of Ephestia elutella. Classification (NCBI taxonomy): domain Eukaryota; kingdom Metazoa; phylum Arthropoda; class Insecta; order Lepidoptera; family Pyralidae; genus Ephestia; species Ephestia elutella. The sequence continues at coordinate 5,963,931 of CM031564.1, forward strand.
AATTATAGGTGATTTGGAGGCAACTTGGCGATTTTTTTCTATCGAGAAATTTTTATGCAATCGTGTTTTTGAGTAACATAATCCCTCGTGCTAGTCCTGAAGTTTGCTATATCTTAATTTTACATTCAGTTTTACATTATTGTAGATATTACAGACGATCATGTGAAGCAATCTAGCCTAGTACGGGCCCTTAATTTCAAGATTCCTGAGAAAAAAAAGTTTGACAGACAGACGGACAACAAAGTGATCTTATAAGGATTCCGTTTTTGCCTTTTTGAGGTACAGAAACCCTCAAAAAGCGTTATAAAACTTATTTTTGCGCTTGATTTAGTATGAATCCTAGGGATACTAGTTGGTCTTTTAGATAAAGCTAAAATGTGAGATGCTTTGCGTGCACGGAACCCTCGGTGTGCGAGCTTGACTCGCACTTGGCCGGTTTTTTTTTGCATTTTGTCTTTCAAATAAAGGGGTCTTTCAAATAATATCATAAGGATTTTTTGCTCTCATTTTTCATTTAATAGTCTTACGGCCAAATACTGAAACGTCACTCAGATGCAACACTCAGCTGAAGCGCTATCAAATCTAAGCATCTGCCAAAATGTAAATGGGATACACAAAGGCTACTCAAACGTTTTAAGGCCATTATCAGCTAAGCAGACCTTAAGTAATTTACGTCATTTCCTATCATTCACATTCATTCAATAACCTCTTTTTACGCAACATTGTTTGAAAAAATAATTTATCTTTACCATATAATTTTGTTAAAATAACATTCAAAAAGAAAAGTTTTATTTATTTTACAATTTATTTCATCATGTTTATTATAAAATATACTGAAAATAATCATAAATAATTACCAACAAATCGTTCCAAATTTTCGTGGAATGAATCGTTTTTGCTCGGGTATAAAAATACCTATTTATTCTGTGGCGTGAGTCGTTCTCACACATTGCAACTTTTTTCAGCGATACAACCGCGGCGTTATGTCAGCCGCGCGATTGCTTTGCGACATGAGTAGCGATATATGCGCGCGTGAGTAGCGATGCATACGCACGTTTAAATCGATTCAGATGTGTGCCTGTGCCTGTCGACGAAATACTGAACGTTGTGTCGTTGAGTTTGTATTAATGCTGTATCGCATTTGTAACGATTCTGTTTCGCGTATGCATCGCGACTGTAACACTACTGCTACGCCACTCGCTATTGACTTGTCACTACTTCGTGATTGTATGGCTGCAAAACGCCTTTAGGAAGAGACACCTCTATGACCAATCCTTTTCGTTTCGCCGTAGTCGGGTAAAAATGTATGTGCTCTGTCCCGATCTACCAACACAAATGGAACGGAACTGATGCTATAATATACCCAAAGTATCCACTATTTCATTAAAATCCTTTTTTTTTACAATGGATCAGTGGAATATATGAAAAAACATAACAATTTGTAATTCACTGCCAAATACATGCAAACGTAAAAGCGGGTTTTCGCAGGATATTTTATGCAAGCGCCGAAAGAGAGAAAGATCAATGTTGTGTAATTCTGCACTGCACACGCCAAAATAATACATAGGTGAAAAGTTATTGATTTTGTGTCTGTCGATAATAATGTATCTATAAATACATTATTATATCAACATCAAAATCAATACGATCACAGATTTGGGAGACCTCGCGACTACTCTCAGATCTGAGTTGCACTCGAGTCGGTTTGACAGTACATTTGACGTCAAAAAATTTAGTAGCCTATCAGTATACGAATTTGGCACTGAATGGGGTTTGAGACCAACTTCGTTTTGACTTCTCTTAAATCTAAGACGTACTCAAAATTGACGTTTGAGTATACCAATTTTGCATGTAAGACCGTCTCAAACATTTGACGCTGTCAAATACTTGAGTAGCGTTTGAGTGTTCGGCCGTTAAATTGTCAACTATCAATGTTTATTTACCTGTTTATATATTGTGTCTTTCTCAACCATGACATAGGCAAAATAATTATCTGAATATATAATAGCTGAAGATAGAGTCTTAAATTTAAAAGTGAAGTGAAGGATTTAATTTTTCTACAAAATAACTGACCAAATTTAGATGAGCTGCGGCTAGCAGCTAGCTTCCTTTCTATGGTTTGGGAAAGTCGTTTACTACATATCATTTATAATGAAACACAAATAAATCTTTATTGTTATGTTATGTATGAAATGAATGTGCATCATTTTTGTGCAGTACATAAATAAATACATACAATTAAATACATTTTTACTTTGTGTAGTCCTCACTTAAAATCTTGCTTTCAGTCATTTGTCATGTCAGTAACAAACAAAGTGACTGGTTTGCTGCCCACAAAGATCACTCAATGGTTCAGCGGATCGAAATTCAGTCAAAACAACAGCAATGGGTCTGCACCAACGGCAGAGGTCACAGATTCCTCCTCTGAAGAAGAACCAGAGTTGTCCAGCCCAGTCACCCAGCCACCACAGAAGCGGGCACGATATAACAGCTCCAACAATTATAATACCAATGAGGTATGTACTTTAATAGTAGTTTATGCAACTGTCATATAATAGAGGGTATTAAAACATGAGTGTAGTTTTTTGAAACAAACCGCAGGCGAGTTTCAAAATAAGATTACACGATTGTTTTAATACCTAATTATGTGCAATTGCATCATCGAAATACAACTGTGCGTGAACATAATATCTCGATGAGTTGCATACACTACTTTATTTAATCTCATGGCTATAGGTAGCTACATTAAATAAAATGCAATATAAAAGAAACATTTTCCAAGTCATAATGTCTTGGTAACAATTGTTAATTTTTCTGGCAAAAGACTTTGTCAGTTTCGTAGCTGTTTCTAGAATGTCAGGTGGAGTTAAATTTTCATTAGTAACATCGGTGTTGCTTAACATTTTTGCTACTAAAGTTTTATCCAACAAAATTACTCAAATTCGTATGTACGAAATAGCGCCAAAATGGAAAAAGCCTGTTATTGGTCTATTAGCTCGGAACCAGCACTCGCATGCGTGTTGCGCACGCAGCGCGCTCACCACAGATAATGTGTACTTAAATTGAATTGAAACCTCCTTGGTCGGGACACATTGTACTTTAATAATTAAAAAAAATGTTTTAAAGCATTGGTTTGTTAGGAGAATAATGCTTTAATTTAATTTTTTATTTTTCTTAAAGAAGTATGTGAATAAAATATGCCAATAAAAGTCTGTATTTCATTTCATAATTAGAATATTACCGAATGAGATTAGATAAATAATTTTACATGACAGCCCGAGGAGTATGTTTTCTTGTTTCTATTTTCCTGATAAATGATTTAAATTACAAATGCCTGATCCTTTTTGGCCTTGTTATTGATATCTACTTTAGGAAGAATGCCTAATGAGAAATTTCATTTCATAATTTAGAATTTAATCTAATTAAATCTAATTAAACAGTTTTACCAAAGTATGAAATGTTATATTTTTTAAACATGTTTTTTTTTTTCAGACAATCTGTGTGACTTATAATAATGAGCATGCAGTAGAATCGTCATCGTATATAGGAGTCGGGCCGTCACATCTTAACAAATTTACAAGGGATCCGAACCTTGTATCAACTCCTGTTCACACGTCAAATGAAGAGACTTCTCCTGATAGAAGTGAGCGGGACGCCAATGATACTAATTCTTCATTCTCATACTCAACATTGAATCCACCTGTTCCGAGTAAACGGAAGTCATTATTTAAAACATTTACAAACAATGAATCCTTGTGTAGTAAGTATTGTTTAAAAGTGTATTTGACCAGTTACAAAATGAGTTTATTTTGATGTCAAACAGAAAACATCAGGCTCCTAATCATGTTGTGATCATGTAGAAAAACAAGTCTTATTATTCAGCACAGGGTATTTGACTACCGATTGTAAATTAAGTTAGCAGACTAACCTACAGAAAACTAGCTTTCGCCCGCGTGAATTTCGTTTTCCATCCATTTCATCCTATTAAGGGGGGAGGTTAAATTTCCAAAAATCCTTTCTTAGTTCTCACTTGCGCTATACATATAAAGAACCTCTGCAAAATTTTAAGTTCCACCAGTCAGTGTTCATGTTCTATTAAATCTTGTGGATCTATTAATACAATTTTATGTATTAATAGATCCACAAGATTTAATAGAACAAATGTTATTGTACTACTACCACAGCCTACCTATATGGTTCATACAGTCGGTCATCGAAGGCCTCTACGCGGGGCAATCGTGGGGGGTGTGAGGGGCGAGGGAACGGAGGGGGGCGTACCGCACGTATTTTTTAAACCTCATATCGAAAAATTGGTCTTCACGGGATGCCATGCCACGGTCACGATATTATTACTGTATCACGACTATCGCGGCATTCGAGTATTTTACTGTCTAGCCGCGCCTATTAGATGTATTTACATAAAATAAAAATGTCGGCCATTTTAGATAAAAAAAAAATCACAATCAACAAAAATTCATAAGGCGTCTTACCACTCCCACCCGTCTCCTCTATTTTATGTGTCGGATTCGGATTACGCTGGCGGCATTATCGTCATCATCAATGCCGATGAACAACTGTATGTCTTATTGAACTGTGCTACTCGTACTACTCTGTAACGCTGCTGCTATTACGATATTTTTTTCGCATTCTTACGCCATGTTGAATAAATGAATATGAATATGTGCCAGTCTCAAACAGGGCAGAGAGAGGACTAGATGTTTTTAACAAACATTAGAATTTAGTTTTTCTATTGTTTTGAAACATAAAGACGTTCAGGTCCATAATGTCCCTTGGTTTCAAAATGTCCCTTCCCAATATGTCCCATTCCCAAAATTTCCGGAATGTCCCTTCCCATAAATAGGCCGTTCCCAAAATGTCCTTAAATATCCCTATATAGAATGGGATATTTTGAAACTATGGGACATTAACATTTAATTTTACATTTCATTTATTTATTTTATTACTTAATTGAGTACTCCAATTTGATAAACCTTTATTTGAGTCTTATTTTATTTTAATTGTCAACGTTTATTGTATTTTAGCGAATCCAACTAACAACACCATGGTAGATTCCAAGCAGCCCTGCTTCAAGCCTAATCTTTTGTCGCCATTTTATCCAAGAAGAACAGCATATGGGGGAGCTTCAAGCCAGTACATTAACCAACCTATTATCAAGCAAAGAAAGTTGACCCACGTTAAACAGATGATCAATAACACTGTCACGACTATGAGTCAGTCAGCTAGACGTATTATGGACCTACTAGAGGATTATTCGTCGCCCATAAAGGAAGCAAAGAGGCTACCACATTCACCCCCTACAAAAGGCCCCTTAGACACCAGCTCGCCACTCTCCAATTCGTTTTCAAACGACTTCAATAAATCATTGTGTAAGTTTATTCGAAAAAAATATTTCAAAATGTGTTAGGTGGTAGAAGCAGTGGTGGTAGAATGGTTGAGGCATTCGCCTGTAATAGTCTGTGGTTGAAAGGCATATGGCGTGTGTAGTATTTAACTGAGGAGCTCAAATCCTATCCATTCCTCATGAGCTTTTATACCAATCTGCCTCATTTATAGTAGCTTACATAGACCATCAATTGCTTCAGCTTAAGGAAATCTGCTAAAATTTTGCGAACTGCACAATGGGCATTCTGCGCCTAAACGGTCGATTTATTTTCTCTAATGGTACAAAATAATATTAGACGGATTGAATAGTGCGTAATTTTTTTTTCTCTCAAATTGCAGCTACGCGGAAAAACGAGTTTTGCGCACCAAATATCGCATCCATATTGCGATTGAAGCAGAAATCTCGTCTAATGAACACTACCAACGCAGCCCGGCAAATTATTGCCTCACACAGCAGCGCCGGACATTATATGCAGCAGGGCCCTTCTACATCAGCTCCATACAAAAGGTGATATAAATATGCTGTTTAGAGTTTCATACCCAAAGTGTCCAAATGAAACCCTCACGGACTTGTATTGACTAGATAATGCAAGTATTATCGTCTTATACAAACCAAGCATGCCAGAAGCATTACATGAGCGATTTAGTGATGGGTCAATTTTTCTCGTTTGCAATAGATTTATTAATCAACTTAATGATAAAAATGATACTTATTTCATTTTACAGATTACAAAGTGATGTTGAGTCACGTTCCAAGTGTGTCGGCACTACATCTGACTCTCAGCCTCAAACTTGGACCGAGAACAAAGAATCGCCTACTTTGTCACCGGTCAGCCTACCCACCGCGGTTCTGCAGATAAGCAAAGACAATATGCCCAAATTCACGTTTGGATCAAACTTGCCAAACCCAGAAGCTTCATCTACTCCTAAACCATCAAAGATAGTTAAGCCCGTTACAGTCCCAGAACCACCTGTTTCAGCGGCGCTCAACACTGCACTTAGTAAACTAGAAAAACCAATAAGTAAGGTTCCAGCAGATTGTGGTGAAACTTTCACATTCTCATTTCCTGGCAAGATTGGTTTTACTGTGGGGTCTCCACAAGAAGCCACTACGCCCCCCAAGTTCACGTTCGGTAGTCCCGAGCGTACTATAGATAGAGCAAATGAGAAAACTGATAAATCTATTTGTGTTGTAGGTGAAAAAGATGTCATACAAACTGAAATTCCGAAGCCCAAGGATTGGAAATGTTCTGATTGCTGGGTTATGAATAAACAAGATGTGGATAAATGTGTATGTTGCGGTGGAAAGAAACCTTCTGCAGCTGATGACAAGAACATTAAATGCTCTGTCTGCAAGCTAGCGAACAGCCAACCTAACAAAGTTGAGTGCGTAACTTGCGAAAATAGTAAAAGGAAAAATCTAACCAGCAATAATTTAAATAGCAGCACACCTCTTGTAAACTCAGTGAAATCAACAAAATGGAAGTGCAGTGATTGTTGGGTTGATAATGATGACAGTAAAGAGAAATGTGTTTGCTGTGGTTGCAAAAATCCTAAGATCAGTACACCAAGCACCGCAGCGGCTCCAGCAAAGTCGGTATATGATAATGACTGGACCTGTGATGATTGTTGGATCAAAAATAAAAGCAGTGTAGAGAAATGTGCGGCTTGCGGTGGTACCAAGCCAGGTTCCAAGCAATGTAATAAACCTGCGTTGCCAATGAGCATCACACCTTCGGTTGCATTTAAACCTCTTGAAAATAATACGTTCGAGCCCCTTGTGGTCACACAAAGTAAGAAATGGGAGTGCATTGGTTGTCTGGTCAGAAATGATGATGACAAAATCAAATGTGTCTGTTGTGAAACAGAAAGGCCGGGAACTGAAAAGAAAATTGCCAAAACAACTTTCAATTTTGTGGCACCTACAGCTAACATATTTAAATTCGGCATTGATCCCAAAGTTCAAGAAGCCAATTTGTCCAAAGTGCCGGAGATCAAACCTTTAGAGACCAAAGTCGAAGAATCTGAGACTAATAACAATGTTCTGGCTAAGGCACCTCCAACTTTTTCATTCGGCATACCAGCCAAAAAGTCTGAAGATCAAATAGACAATACAATGAACAAAGCTCCAGCGCCTGTTACTGAGTCCCCTCTAGTTGCAAAGAAGACTTCGATGTTTAAAGTTCCTGATTTCACAGTGAAAAAACCGGAATTCAAAGGGGATAATGAAAAACCTCAGGAGGTGCCAAAGGTGGAATTTACACTCCCAGCTCCTACATCAAAACCAGAGTCGAAGCCCTTTGGCTTACTGGGTGCTTCCTCTTTGACTTCAACACCTAATGCAACGATGTTTACGATGCCGGCTTCTGCGCCGTCTTCTACGCCATCTTTGCTGAATCCTACAGCAAATGTTGAAAAGAAAGACACTCCAACTCCTCAAATGCCATTCCAGTTAAGTCCAAATACCGGTGCGGCAACGCCAGCACAAAACAAGTTTGTATTCTCAGGAGCAGGTCTGAAGCCAGCAATGAATTTGTTCGCCAAACCTGCTTCGTCACCGCCGACGACTAGCATATCATTCGGATCTTCCGCTCAAAGCCCTCCGACAACTGCATCGTCTTTATTCCAGAAACCTCCAGAGCAAAATACTACTTCATCTATGTCGTTATTCCAAAAGAGTGAACCCCCCACAAACTCTCCGCTATCACTGTTCCAAAAGCCGACCGCAACAGCCACGACCACTGCGCCATCTCTCGCCAGTACGGCTCCAGTTTTCAGCTTCGGAACCGCTGCTAAACCAGCATCTACTTTTAGCTTCGGAGCTACTCAACCGGCGAACATGAATGAGTCGACCGCAAATAGTTCCTTCAAATTCTTTGGGTCAGCACCAGATAAAAATGCGAGCGCAAATAAATTCAACTTGAGTGGAGTAACCAATCTCGGTCCCAGTAACCCTTTGGGATCTGGAAATATATTGGGAAGCGGCGGGCTTTCAGCAGGAAACGCTTTGGGCAGCAACAGTATATCAGTAGCGAACAGTCTTACGGGAGAAATGCCGGTTCAGAGCAATCAGAATGACCAAATTAGTAGTATACAATCGCCTACACCGAGTATATTTGGCTCGTCCGCCCAGAAGGAGAACATGTGGTCGCAGTCTAACAACACTTCGAATAATCTGTTTGTTGCGAACGCGTCGAATAATTTGCAGAAACCGGGAGCGTTTACTTTCGGTTCGGCAAGCACATCATTTGGTGCGCAGCCGAGCAACCCTGCGCCTTCTAGTACGCCTTTTGGTGCACAGCCGAGTAATTCCGCGCCTACGAATACGCCTTTTGGTGCTCAGCCAAGTAACTCCGCGCCTTCGAGTACGCCTTTTGGCGCTCAGCCGAGCAACCCTACGTCTGCGAGTACGCCTTTTGGTGCGCAGCCGAGCAACCCTACGTCTGCGAGTACGCCTTTTGGTGCGCAGCCGAGCAACCCTACGTCTGCGAGTACGCCTTTTGGTGCGCAGTCGAGCAGCCCTGCGCCTGCCAGTACGCCATTCGGAGCGCAGCCGAGCAACTCTGCGCCTTCCAATACGCCTTTTGGTGCGCAGTCGAGCAACCCTGCACCCGTATTCGGCAGCAACGCGCAATCTTCGCAGAATTTGTTCGGGATGGGAAACCAGGGTTCCAATTCGCGGTCATTGTTCTCGAGTCCTGTGCAGAACCAGCCAGGGCAGAGTCTGTTCGGCGGTTCCCAGACGAGCACGCCGAATGCGATGGGAATGTTCGGTTCCGGGGCGGCGGGGGCCGCCACGAGTTTCGGAGCGCCTGCGCAGTCGATGCCATCGTTCGACCAATCGGCGTCTGCACCACAGCCGGCCTTCAGCTTCGGAGCCACGCCGTCGCAGTCGCCTGTTGTCTTCGGATTTGGCCAGGTAAACCTTACTAATCATACTATCCTACTAATATTAAAAATGCGGAAGTTTGGACTTGGATGTTTGTTACTCAATCACGCAAATCTACTGGACGTATTTCGATGAAATTTGGTATACGGGTAGATTGTACTATTGTACAGTACTTTTTATCCCACAATTCACATGGGAGCGAAGCCCCGGGGCGCGGCAAGTATCATAATGCGAAATTGAGTTTGTTTATTTCTTACCTCTTCACGCTTTATCTACTGAACCAATCTTTCTTAAATTTCGCATACGCATAGTTAAAAGTACTGAGAAGGACATAGGATACTTTTCATCCCGAGAAAAAGCACTGTTCCCGTGGGAAAAACACGCGTCGAAGCCGAGGGCAAAAGCTAGTTTGATATATTGTTTGAACTGATTTTAGTTTGTTAACTATGTTTGTTACTGAGACATCAGAGTGGTGCTGATTTATAGAAAAACTAAAACTGGTTATTATTAGCGTTCCATAACTTAAAAAGAAAAGGAAAATCCTGTATGATCCTATAGATGACTCCGTTGCCTGCCCATCTGGCCATTTTGCTTCGGACCAAAATACTACTGAAGCGATTGAAATAAAATTTGGTGTCTTTTGTTGATCTATATCTCTTACGTTTCTTAAACGAGTCAGTCTACAGCTTATCGCTGGTTGGTCGGATTTATCTGTGGTTCTAGGTTTAATGTGTTCGTCTATTCTGTCCACACTGAGACAACTTAATCGGAATAGCCAGTAAGTATAATATTTGTCAACAGCAACAACAATCGCAACAACAGCAGCCTCAGCAGCCCATCTACAACTTCGGCGCGTCAACAAACAGTTCCCAAATGGGTATGGGGGCCGGCCCCCAGGTCCAGTTCAGTATGGGCAGTGCCCCACCCGTGCGGCGTGTACGCAAGGCCGTCCGGAGGAACACCCCCCGATGAACACACAACCTAACCTACTTTCTGTAAGTCATAGTTAAATTAAATTTATAAGCCTGAAGACGCGCATGACACCACGAGGTTAAAACGTTTACCGTTTCATTGTTAACATTTAAACAATATTAATAATGTTTTTTTTACTTGTGTAAATAATGCAAACGTTACTCGTGTCATTCATGTCTTCGAGCTACCCAAAACGTATGTAAACCGTTAAGGATGCATGTGTATCTGCCTCCTTTAAGGTGGGAATATGTTAAGATTAGATTAATTTGTTAGATGTATAAAATCATTCAATGATAGACTTGTTCCGTTGTCGGCGGGTAAGGCGGGACAACGAATTACGCCGCTCATATCCGCGAAGTGGAATTTTTATGAAGCTACAGTGCAAAGAAATAAATCACATAACGATTAAGAATAGAATTCGCAGTGCGGTCTTACTCTTCACAACATCTTTTTCAGTTAGTTGTGCTAACTTTATAAAATTTCTACTATGTGATTTTTAGCATAAATTCTTTTTTATCTGTTATTTAATTTTGTTTAGTTACGGTAAGAGCGAGGATGCGAGATGATTTTATGCAAGAAAGTTTCTGTGAGCTGAGTGCAAAGTGAATGCGACTCGATAGTACCATTGTTGGCGACTATTTCTACTTGTTTTGATAGCTGTTTATTTTGAATTTAGCCCATAGCGAATGGCCATCCACCTGAACGAAAAAGGATTGGAATGAAAGCAGAATGAAGAAGGTAGCATTAGCTTATGTGCTATGCTGTGCTCATTTTTGGCTTCAAATGTTTTATCTGGATATTTTCTTTATTTAAACTTTTATCTAACAGACAATGCAGAAGTTATTTTATTTAAGCCTGCATAATTTTAAAAATCTAACTTCCATATTATGAATTACACTGTGCTTCCCTGTTCATCATATTCACAAGTACATTAAAATAATATCATAATAAAAAATAACATGTTTAGTAAAAATCTCAGTAGATGCTTTTATAATTTTTATAAATTATAATTATGATTGTTTTGATATTACTTTATTTATGAACTATAAACATCCATAAGCAATAAAATCGTCATTCCTATTTTATTTGTATATCTGTTTCGAAAGCTGGTCTTTCACGTCAAGAATGAATTTATTTTATAACAAAACGAAAATGTATTTGTACATATTCCAAATTAGCTCATTATGTTAGATAACAACACCTCCGTGATCTCCTTTGTTTGTTATAAAAACGGTCTACTTTATTTACTTACTTGCTTTTCCCAAAATTATCACTTTACCAAAATTGTAATTTGTTTCAGTTAATGTAAGATAAATTGGAAATTGTAGACCTGGATGTGATAAATCTTTATGTATACAAATACGTCCTAACTGATGTATTAAATGACTGTAAAATTACGTTAACACGTTCGCTTTGAAGAAATCTTAACCAGTGTTTTAACTTTGTGTGTCAATTTATTAATAGTCCTACACGGTATGAGTCTAAAGATGTGATAAAAAGAAAAGTTATAGGCCAAGAGGATTAATAACCGCTGTTGTGGATTGGCGACTGACATAGTCGCGAATAACCTTGTATAACGAACTCGCTTTTGCTATTACATGAGCCGTTTCAAAAATTGGCCCCTTCATCGGACTTCTGAGTAGTTCTTGAGTTAGTTTTAATACGATGATCAGAAGTGATTCTGACAACGCACATTACTATGGTTTCATCAAATTTACATGTACAGTGTTCAACTATCCAATAAGGGACTCGAATCAACAATATAAATAAAATGTTCTCCCAAAAGGAATAGAATGGTTTAATATAATAGCGACAGACCTAGCCCGGCTACATATTCTAACCTGGTATGGAATCTGCTGTTTAAAATTATTGCTAAGATGTGTCTTTATTGTCCTAATTTTTAGACCCTGTTGTTGGTACCATGTTTTGCTCTGCTAAATCAAAATTGTATGATTTTATTCACGTCCCCGAATTTCTAATAACAAGGGCTAGTTGTCAAATTAGAGTTATGTATTTTTTTAAATAGGTCAGGCCTTGGAAACTATTTTAAAATGTGTGTTTCATATCTGTAAAACACAAGGAACTCTGCCATCGATTTGACCTCTATACGACACGACCTTCACCTTCTCTTTAATTACCCTCTTCTCGCTTCAACTTTTCCTTCAATCAGGTATTTCATAAAGCTGTCGTGTCGTATAAGGTGGCCAAACATCTGTCCTCTTCTCGTCTCTATTGCTCTAAAAGTCCATGCCTCACTACCGTACAACGCAATGCTCCAGATGCATGTTTTTATGAGTCGTTATTTCAAAGCTGTTCTTATTTTCGACATGAATAGATGATTTTTCTTGTTAAATCCCTTTTGGCCATAGATATTCTAGCTATTATATCTGATGTGCATCTGGAATCATTGTTAATAATACTGCTTAGATATTTTCATGTCACGTAGATAATTCATGGACGGGCTCAGGGACTAATTGTATCAGCCCTGAAATGATTTTAAGACAAATGTTAATGGCGTCTGCTAAATATGTATTTACTCAGCCTGGTTCCAGGTTCAGGTGCAATCTGGCTCAGTTTGAAGGTGGCTCTGTCGCGACCATTTTTAAACATCTTGCTCAGTTGTATTGTCTGTTTGAATTATGCACCTGGGAATAAAGACATCAAAAGTTTAAAACTATTATAAGTAAGGCGAAAAGCGAGTTGGTTATCATTGTTTAATTTTTATTTTTTTACTTTAAGAATAGTAATACGAATTACAACTAGGATCAGCAAAACATTGTATCAGGCATGCCAAAATGGAGCATGACTTTTATTGTAAGACATGGCGCATGTCGTTCATGATAGAGTGCCAAAGATAGAGAAATATTAGGTAGTTTATTATTTCATTCTTTATACCAGCGTGTTGTAAAAACAAACATGGCCGTCTAGAAACTAAAACTGCACAAAATCTCTGGTGAATATCAGATAATCGTTGTTCTAATCGAAATTACGTTTTGTTCATTGCATCTGCATTCTTGGCAGATTACTCAGATTGTACTTTGATGGCTCGACGACCTAAAGAGGTTGGCCTCCGAGCGAAGCCACCGCGGTTTCCTCTTTCCTGTTCTCGCTAGTCGGTTCTTTACTACCCAGATGTATTTTGGAAAATCTTACACTTCATATCATTCTGAATCAACAACTCCATATTTTAAATTCGCAATTTGCGAACTTCGTCTATACCTAACTTAACACCACTACCAAAGTTATAAATTTGAAATAGAAAAGAAGCGCCATACTCAATCATTTGCAGCATCGTATGTTATGTCTACCTTCTGATATGAATACAAATGTATCTTTGATATTGTCGTATGCCAATACGATCATCTTTAGAAAGTCCGCCTCGTTCTGCTTTATATTTCTCTATCTTTACTTTCGACTGTTGCATGCATGTTGCATGATGTTGTATATTTATTATATTTTTCTTAAATGGCTGCTACGATCTTTTGCTTGTCATTGTAGTTGAGTCTGTATATAATTCATTTTAATAATGTATGTATTAGCTTGTAATGTGTAGTCTCATTTGGATGGTTCCGATTATTTTTTTAATAATTCAAAGTGAAATCAAAGGTTTCCAAATGTGTACTACACATAGTCATTATGTAATTAAAAATATAAAATATATAATAGTAGTAATTGTTCTATCTTATTAGAACATTACAATAAATGAGTAATGGATGCCTGGGGAGCAAAACTAAAATTGTATACACTATCAGTGTCCTTGTAAGTAAAGTGTTAAAAAGTGATGGAAATTAATAAAAAATCGTTGATATATTTAAAGCCTTTAGCTTTGTTCCTCAATTAAAAACGGCCATTGAAAATATTTTTCGTTGTTTTATTTTAATTCACCTAACTAAAGATACGTTATTACTTACCTAATTTCCCAAGTCGTCCACTTCCTAACTCGTCCATATTCTCAAGTCGTCTTGTGTCGTAAGAACTTGGATGAGATAGGAAAGTTCCTTTCTCGTCAACGTATAGATAGCGAGCGATAGAGGTAGTTGGAGAGATAAGGGGGAGGCTTTTGCCCAGCAGTGGGACCTCTTAGCTAAATAAAAAAAAAAAATATAGATGTCGAAGCCTGCTAGTTTTATTAGCCGTTCAATTCTTCATTAAAAGGCGCCGTTCAACTTGTATATTCCACTTTGTTCACCTGGGTGATATCACCTGGGTGAAAAGAGTAGACTTTTTAGTATCTTCATTTCACCTCGGACTCTTTTCACCCAGAAAATTTCATCAGGTGAATTGATTCGACAAAATTAGTGCCATTTATTCACCTTGGACTTAATTCACCCAGGTGATATAGGGCCACTTTTTTAATCAATTTAGTAGAATTTGATCACCCACGTACAATTTATAATTAACTCTCAAATTAAAAGTCCTGTTAGGTACTATATTTTTTAATTTAATGTAAATTAAACCTATGGAATTTAAAAGTGATTGTTACGGTTAAGAAAATAAAATAGTTTAATAATTTTCTTTAGTGCATTCTTTAGTGTATTTTCTTGTTTGGAATGGTAAGTACCTAATAAAATAAGTTGTAGTTAGATGGGTACTTTTAAATACCTATTGTTTTTGATGTTGCTGTTTCAGTAGCCTTTTTTATCGAAAATTTACGTTGATTTTTATTTTTTAAATAATGCTATAATTATTATTTAATAATTTTTTACACTCTGAGTAACCCTGATGATCACTTTTGTACAGTTTATTACGTTTAATTTACATAAAACTGATTAAAATATTAACTTGAGTTTAATTTGAAAGTTGTTTTTGAGATTTTGTATGCAGGTGTTAAAAGTATACTAAATCTACTAAAAAAGTGGCCCAATATCACCTGGGTGAATAAATGCGAAAGTGAACAAATGACACACATTTTTCGAATCAATTCACCTGGGTGATATCACCTAGGTGAAAAGAGTCCAAGGTGAAATGAAGATACTAAAAAGTCTACTCTTTTCACCCAGGTGATATCACCCAGGTGAACAGAGTGGAATATACCGTTCAACTAGCGGCCTGACTTAATACAGGGTTATTTTGAAACCATTGGTCAAATTTTCGCAGCAGATTTGGTTGATGAAATTGAGCAGGTTTCCAAAAAAAATCTATGTTTTTTAAATCTAGATTTTTTTTGCTTCCTATACAAATTGGTCCCAAAGCAGTATGGAAAGTTGAAATTTAATGTTATTCTTTTACTATAAATTTCTTTCGGACGTAGTTGTATTCCAAGTACTGAGCATATTGTAAAAAATTGGCCAGTTTGTATATGTCCCGTCTGTATATGTCGCAGGAAAAAGAGGGAACCAGAGATTTCACGAGATCACGGAAGATGTCAAATGTCTAGCCTATGCCCGCGACTTCGTCCGCGCGTATCTCAGGTTCTAAGCGACGTATTAAGATGAAAACTACGCCAGATTTTAAGTTAGACCTTCAATAATAAAACAGTGAAAACCGCATCAAATTTGTCCAGTAGTTTTTGCGTGATGCGCGTATATACAGACAAAAATTCTACAAAAAATGGTTTTGGCTTCTATGGGCCGTATGAAAACCCCTCATAGTTTTTTTTCTTAAATCTATACATATAATAAAAGAGTAAAAATATTTTGTCTGTACATTTAGTATTTTGGACTAAAATGGATAGAGGGACACTTAAAAAGAACAATAGAAAGCAAAAAAATTTTTTTGGAATTTCTTGTCTGTCTGTCTGTATGTACGCGTTTCACGCAAAAACTACTGGACGGATTTGAATGAAACTTTTTTTGTTGTATAGCTATTAAGCCTGGGCAACATATAGGCTATAATTGATTTTGAAAACTGGAACACCTGATGAAGAACCATAACAGAACAGCTAAACTATAAGAAATATGGAAATGGTGCCTTAGCAAAAGTCGTTCAACCTGATGAACATTTTCTGCTGACATATAAAAATTGAAGATCTAGAACATCTGATGAAGAACTGCAAGAGACCAGCTACACTATAACATATATGGAAATGGCGCCTTAGCAAAAATTATTCAACCTGATGAGCATTTTCTGCTGACGTATAAAAATTCGATGATCTGAAACATGTGATGAATAACTCCAAGAGACCAGCTACACTATAACATATATAGAAATGGCGCCTTAGCAAAACTTGATTAAATTGATGAGCATTTTCTGTAGACGTATAAAAATCGAAGATCAGAAACATCTGAAACAGTTTGGAACACAAAGACTTATCTAAGCGAAACTCATGCGGGCGAAGCCACGGGCTATAGCTAGTATCTTATATGTACAGACACCGACCAGTTACAGTTTTGTTATATGTGTTGATGATTTCTAGTCATACAACAAAATACCCCGTCGTACCGTATGCACCATAAGTATGCACCATACAAATAATCAAAGGCACCATACTACTATAGTATGGTGCGTACGGTACAACGTATTTGACTATACTTCTAGTGAAATGAAAAAAAGTAATACTCATATGCTACACTAGCTTTTGCCCGCGGCTTCGCTCGTGTTAATCCTTTCTTAGCGGATGCCTACGTCATAATATCTACCTGCATGCCAAATTTCAGCTCGATCCGTCCAGTGGTTTGTGCTGTGCGTTGATAGATCACTATGTCAGTCAGTCACCTTTGAGTTATATATATATAGAGAAGAGATAAAGAACCTGTGCATTTCTTCCGGTAACTAGCGGACTAAAGACGACGATGCTTGTAGTGATAATTAAGTAATAGGTACCATGATAAGTTTAGAAGTTATGCGGGAACAGACGAACACAAAGGAACCGGTGGTATTCGCTTCGGCGTAGTCAGGTAATGTTTTTTGGTATTTGCGCCTATGTGAAAACAGTATAGTTTAGTTGGTGTCAGTAGCGGATTTAGGGGGTTGAACGGGGGCACGTGCCCCCCCAGACTGCTTTTTTGTGTACGTACTGTGGAGGGAGATTCCATGACAGTGCATATCCAATTAAGAAATAAAAGAAACGTGCCCCCCCAGACAGCATCAGGCAGAACTTGTGAAGTGTCGTTTCCGAAATTTTCAAAGAAACAGCGGAAAGTTTCTTGGAAATTTCACGGAAATAACGGAAAATTTTCCTAAAAACCTGAGAATTTTCGGAAATTATCAAGGGAAGAAATGTTCGGGAACAAGAAACTCGGCGGCACATTGCTAGGCAGGACGAATGTCGATTTGTTGCACCCCCCCGCACCACTTGTGCCGCTGTTGGTTGGTGTATTGTAATATATACATACATATTATCACGCCTTTTTCCTGTGGGGGGTAGGCAGAGACTAGTGAATATTATCTATACATATAATAAAACAGTAAAAATATTTTGTCTGTACATTTAATATTTTTGACTGAAATGGATAGAGGGACACCTAAAAAGAATAATAGAAAGCAAAAATATTTTTTTGGAATTTCTTGTCTGTCTGTCCGTCTGTCTGTCTGTCTGTCTGTCTGTCTGTCTGTCTGTATGTATGTACGCGTTTCACGCAAAAACTACTGGACGGATTTGAATAAAACTTTTTTTGTTGTATAGCTATTAAGCCTGGGCAACATATAGGCTATAATTTATTTTGAAAACTGGAACACCTGATGAAGAACCTTAACAGAACAGCTAAACTATAAGAAATATGGAAATGGTGCCTTAACAAAAGTCGTTCAACCTGATGAGCATTTTCTGATGACGTACAAAAATTGAAGATCTGGAACATCTGATGAAGAACTGCAAGAGACCAGCTACACTATAACATATATGGAAATGGCGCCTTATTAAAAGTCGTTCAACCTGATGAGCATTTTCTGCTGACGTATAAAAATTGAAGATCTGGAACATCTGATGAAAAGCTCCAAGAGAGATTTTTTATCTAAGCGAAACTCACGCGGGCGAAGCCGCGGGCGACAGCTAGTACATAATATTATGATACTATTGTAATGAATATAAAAAAATATCGATTCAGAAGATATTAGACGTAACTTCTAGTTGAACGGCGGCTTTTAATGAAGAGGCTAGGCGGTGAAATAAATGGCTAATAAATTAGTTGGCGGCACTTATAATAATCTTTTTAAATAAATAATCTTTATTGCTTTATTGCAGCCAAAATTGCCATAACAATGTATCTAGTAGGTAAAAATGAAATGTACCTATACTATATTATACACGTTTGCCTAGAAAACGAAATCTACGTCTTCGTTTCGGTTCTCGCACCGATGAACCTTCATCCAGTACCTAAATATGGGACTGTTCAGTCCGTAGCTCACCGCCCTCAGTATGCTGATATCAGATCGATGCAGCCTTTCCCAGAAGTATGCAATTCGTATTCTCACAACAGCTAAGTCCGGCACTCCCGCCTTCTTGAACATAATAATATCTACCGGACGCACTGCTGTAGCGTGGCAGTCGTATGAGAGTGCGAAATGCGTCGGAATACAGGATGATTTCTTATCCGAAGTATCTGTTACTCTTTCACGGCTAAACCGCTGTAACGATTGTGATGAAATTTGGTATGGATATAATAGAAGATCCGGAGTCAAACAGGCTACTTTTTTCACTACTAGGCTACTATTTTCCAAAAATCAACTCTCAAAGGGGTTGCAACGGGGGGCAAAGTTTGTATGAAAACAAGATTTGTATTGTATGATACATTTTGCCGCGGGCGGAGCCGTGGGGCAACAGCTAGTTTATAATAAGTAAATATAAAATCCTACAGTAGATAATGCTTGCATATACAGGGTTATTTGTAATTAACTAACAACCTTCCTAGGGGTGAAAGTACTCATAAATAAGATCATCTTTTTGTATGGGACCGAATCTGAAATTAAAAAAAAAAATCTGCTGTTCCATACATTTTGGGCGAGTAGGTATTGCAGATGTTCAACCATTTTTGGTCGAGGAAGTTCTCAAGGTAAGGTAAGGTTATTAATAAGTTTTTGTTTTGCGTCTACTTTGTCGCAGTTTGTGTTTTGCCCAATAAATTTGGCAAGGCCGACACTCTTGTGATACCCCTGGTGTTGCAGTAGTCCATGAGCAGCGGTGATCGCTTACCATCAGGTATCCCGCTTGCTCGTTTGCCGCCCTATGTAATAAAAAAAAAATATTTTCTTTCTTCTTTCTTTCTTTCTCAGGGTTGAGGTCCATAAACAAGGAACAATGTCAAAAGTTACTTGACCATATATTTCCCCTACCACTCTTTATTCAGATTTATGTCACAATATCAATGTTGGATGCGTAGTAACTGTAAAGAAAATCCTAAATACATTGGATTAGAAATAATGCCTAAATATATAGGTACCTACCTTAAAAAGAATTCATGGGTTCAGGTATAACAGCCCCGATGGTTCTGCCAATTTTGCTCAGGAAGACGTGCTTGTGGCCCTGGCCCATGATGCCGCAGGTCAGCGTCTTCACGTTGTACCGGCCCGTGCCCGGCCACACCACCACGCGCTGGTACCCTGGACCCTTGTCGTACGAACTGTTAAAGCCATGCTTGTACTGTTTGAATACTTTGGGCTCGTCGATGTTGAGATGCGCCGGGCCTGGCTCATCCGGCCGTTTCACGCACATCGATATATCTACAAGAGCGTTACGACCTCTGTACGGCTTACTCCTATTGGTCTTGTTCAACCGCCCGAAGTGACTCTTTTTGTATTTTTCGAAGGAACCTTTGAGCGCCAGTGGCCATGTAGCCGCAGACAACTTCTTTACCGTGCTGTCCCGCCTCCCAGAGAAAAGGTCGTAGGGACCTCGTCTAGATACCAGCTTTTTTGGCTTCTGCTCTATGCTCTCCTTGTCGATGATTCTATAACGATCAGGAGCTAAGGACCACCTCGGACACTCATCTTTAAAACGGCAAGGCTCTTCTCTCTCGAAAGAAGGTCTAGTCGAATGTGGTCCATAGGGAGCTTTAAATGGAATAGCTTTATAGTAAGTACCCGGTCCAGGGTATCTAAGCTTTGAAGGTCTAGATCGTGGGGTTCTGCCGAAACCGACGTTTTTGCACGCGGCCTCATATTGCGGCATTTCTGGAACTGAGTGCCAGGCTGGACCAAGCAAAGACTGTTGCCATCTTCTTTGTGCCAATATTTTCTGATTTCTATAACCGAGATTTACGGCCCACTCTTCTAGTTCTTTCTTGTACCTCCATGGATCTTTCTCAGATTTTCTATTTTTGTTAACTTCGAATATTTTATGGATGGGTAACGGATGGTAGCGACAGGGGTCACATGCTGGGGGCCTGATAGTGTAAAGTCCACTCGGATCCAATTTAGGATGAACTGTGATTTTTCCAAACCGCTTCACGCTCGCGCCGAATGGAGCCGGGTTTTTACGATTGCCAGACATTTATAATTTTTATAAAGAAAATTACACAGAGAAAAAAAACATGGAAAATTATACAAAGTTTATTGTGACAGAATGGATTGTCAGCCATGTCAAACGTCGTTGACAAACTTATTATGTACATCCATGGAAGTAATAAGTACCTTGTATTACTTCCATGTGTACATCATGCTTCAAAAAGAACGGCGGCATAGGCTTTTGTATAAACTTTTTTTTTTTTTATAATAGGGCGGCAAACGAGCCAGCGGGTCACCTGATGGTAAGCGATCACCGCTGCCCATGGACTGCTGCAACACCAGGGGTATTACAAGACAATTAGTGACAACTTACAACTAGTGATCAGCTATTGATCGTAGAAAAGAAGAAGAGCGGGTTCACAGCACGATCGTGCGGCACAGCTATGGAAGTAATAAGTACTTACGTACAACTAAGCACTCATTACTTCCATGCTTACGCTTATTACTTCCATGGGCACAGCTTCAGCGTTCGAGTGTGGATCGAGTGTAGAATCTCGACTAGTGTTCCAACACACACTTGGCTTTCGGGTGTGGCTTCGAGTCAGCAGTTTCAGAAATTGTGTCATGACTTCTTTTTTATATAGAATTAGCTATTGCCTGCGGCTTCGCCCGCATGAATTTCCTACGGGAACAGTGTTCTTTTTCGGGATGAAAGGTAATAAGGTACGTAGGAAATTCACGCGGGCGAAGCCGCAGGCAAAAGCTAGTTCTATATAAAAAAGAAGTCATGACCCTATGTCCTCAGTACAGTATTACTTTCGAACTATGTGTAAGTATAAGAAATTTCGTGAACAAGCTAATTATTTAAAAATAAAAAACACGACTGACAATTTACACATAGCCTATGTCATTCGGGCTAATGCGAGGAATCTAAAAATACCTCTCTCATCAAAATCCGTTAAGCCGTTCAGGACTTATGGTGGAATAAAGAAATTACATACATACATACATGAACCCTGAAAACATAACACTCCTTTTTTGGTCAGTCGTGTAAAAAGTAAAAAAAAAAGAAGCGACACTGCAAGCACGTAAAATCGCTTTACGGCAATGTCTTTATGATTGGATGTCCGCGGGGGCGTTGAGAGGCGCGCGGGACGTAGATGCCGATGTTTATATGTATATTGTCTTTGCTAAGGGCTACAGTTTGGTTAGGTTACTGCAAAGCTTACATACCTACCTCAGTACATACAAGAGTATTTCTCAAAAAAAGTGTACGTTTGAGAAGAGAAAAAAAAAGTGTGCCGCGATATAGTAAAGAAATTAAACATTTAAATATATAATACTAGCTTTCGCCCGCGGCTTCGCCCGCGTGAATTTCCCACGGGATCAGTACTTTTTCCCGGGATAAAAGGTACTTTCTTTTCCGTACTTCCGTCTATCTTTTATCCTTTCCCGGATAAAAGATAAAAGCTACCTTCTCGGTACTTCCAGCTATATGTATGCGAAATTTCAGGAAGATTGGTTCAGTAGATAAAGCGTGAAGAGGTAACAAACAAACAAACCAACAAACAAACTCACTTTCGCATTTATAATATTAGTTAGGATTAGGATAAAAAAAAAATGCGCAATTGTGAGCGACAAACATTTAATCTTTAAAATAACAAATAAATTAACAGTAAATAAAAAAAAGCTTTAATTATACCAAATTTTTGACTTTCTTACAGCCATGTTTTTTTCCTTTCATACAAAAATCAAATCGCCACCATACCTTTTTCTTATGTTAATAATTTATAAAACCAAACCTCATGTATTAATATCGTGCATTTTTGTGTATTATAAATCCTAGCTAAACGTACTTTCTGTATAAAATTAATGTTCTATGGGGATTCATAATAAAATAATAATATATAAGTAAATGCGAAAAACAAAATGAGTCGGATCAATTAACTTTTTCGTACATACTTTTTCGTAATGTTTTATTACTACTTCCAGTTAATTTATGCACGCATCCGTTACATCCGAACACGGGCAACACTAGCTTTACTCTGATTGGCTATTTGTTTGACGTCTTCAACATAAAATTTAATGTGAAAATCAGTAAAACGTGTTTTGTTAAGTGGGACATACTTTTTCGAGACAGGAAATATTATAGCCTTTTTTACAATACAGTAAATCTTAATTGATAATCATTTTGTAATACGTGTCGAAAGAACATTTGAAAAGCTTAATATATTTGCAGTTTCAGGCTATAACAAACTATTGACTTTTTAGAGCCCTGTTTATATCTTTTTCCGCTTATAATTTCGTAACATTTATGAATTTCGTTACGTTACGAAAATGTAACAACATTAGGCAAAGTTTACAATTGTTATAAAAATGAAGAAGAAGTTTATAAAGCATCATGTAATTGTTACTTATTTATGTAAGACTATTTGTTTGTTTCCCAAAAAAATAAAATAAATAAATAAAGCAGTAATGGATAGCGATTTTGAGATCAAAATGTTGAATATTCCTTAAATTTGGAAAACTTTGTAAAAAATTATATAAAAAGAGTAGATCTAAATACGTGTGAAAAAGATATCTTTTAGTTTTCAGTAAGGTAATTTATATAAAAAAAATTGCCATTGTATAACAAGCCTTACTTACTATTTCGTAACATCATAAGAATATTTAGTAGCGCTATTTCATAACAACCTTTTCGTTACGTACATTATTTTTGAGAAATACTCACAAAATCTTTGGGAAATTAAATGAAGAAAGAAAAATCTCAAGATCGTGATCATGACCGGTATGAACGATTTTTCTGACAGCTAATTAAGAAAAAAAATCAGTATAAAAACCATGGAAGTAATAAGTACTTTGTACAAAGTACTTACTAACAAAACATCTAAACACATGGAGTTTTATTGAAAGCCAGTTGTAATAATGGTTGTACCTATATTGTGCGCTTTTATTTGTCAGCCAGAGGCAGAAAAAATCTGTTTTGAATTGATACTTTTTAGATGTTTTTTAAAAGGTTTTTTTTTTAAATGCCAATCCCGTGCATTTTTGCTTTTTGAATCCTTTTACTAAGCGCCACCTATGAATTCATCTGGAACTATTTTTTTTAAATTTGGATCTCGGAAAATCCCTCATTAGAGCATCAACTAAAGACAGGGTTTGGCTAGTTTATTGCACGTCAACCGCTAGGGTTGACGTGGGTTCAATAAACTTCCTCAGAGAAATAACTCGATGGCCTAATGCGTAGAGATAATATCGTCAAAACGCTTTATCCCTCTCAGAGAAAAAACGAAGCCCAGAATGCCTGTCTACGTGGTGGACCAGTATGAAAACTTGCCCGAAAAGAAAATTTACCCGACCCGACAATCCTTGATAGAATATATTGGCGCCAAAAATTAGGAGAGCCGACTTCACCTAATGTGGGATGGGCAAGAAGAGGATAAGTTAGGTAAACCAGGATTAATGTGCAAATATATAGATATTAAGTTATAACAAAATTCTAATATCTTCGAAAAAAACATGGAAGACATGAATTGATTTATTGAGTAGGTACTTAAAGTATTTATTACTTCAATGATTGATTTTTACAATAATTTTTAATTTCGAGCAACAAGGACTTCCGTGCGCGTCCGGGTTGTTCTATGCTTGTTAGAAACGTGGCGTTAAATGAAAATGGGTCAAGCGCATTTTGAAAGAAAGTCAATTATAATAATAAGTATAAATAAAGCGTGTAAGAAAGTACAAATGTTGTTATACGTGATTGAAGAAATATTTGAAATAAAAATGGTGTCTCTTATGTTACGGTCAAGGAATTTATAAGTATGGTCCATTTATTCATAATTGTCCTATTATGTAAACAATCTTCACAGTACTTTTTATTAAAAATAAATCAAATATTAGTTCAAACCTAAACATTCTAAAGTAAAACATTCTTTAATCACGAAAGTAATTTCCTAAAAAGTATATTTTAATTTATATTGTTGTAAAATCATAAAAAGACATGGTAAGATTGTTTACATGATAGGACAATTATGAATAAATGGATTTTACTAATGTTGGCTACGGTACTATAAGTTGTATTAGTTCCCTGCCGAGGAATTTAAATTCTTTGGCATGGAACTAATTATAAGTAGGTACTTACGTTTCCTTTTCCAAATCAGTCCAGGCATCTACGAGTAATCGTGAAACAACCTATTTAAACTACGTAGGCCATCTGTTGTCCTCATTATCAGTTCCACTTCACCAAATTGAGCTTTTCGAAAGCAAATACACGACACAATATAAAAAAATCCAAATACCTTTAGGTGTGGCTTTTGAATTTTAAAAGTTCTCTCGATTTCTCCAGAATCCCATCATCAGATCCTGACTGACTATGGGACCAACTAGGAAGGACCCTTTCAAAAAAAAAAAATCAAATCGATCCAGTCGTCTTCGAGAACCTAATCGAGTAACATACATTAAAAAAAAACTCCATTTATTCTTACCAGTCCTATCATGTAAACAATCTTCACAGTACTTTTTATTGAATTTTGTTGAAAATAAATCAAATATTAGTTTAAACCTAAACATTCTAAAGTAAAACATATATTAACCACAAAAGTATTTTTCTGAAAAGTCTATTTTAATTTATATTGTTGTAAAATCATAAAAAGACATGGTAAGATTGTTTAGGACTGGTAAGAATAAATGGAGTTTAAATATATTTATCGCGACGAATATTGATAACCTTCTCCTTTTTTGAAGTCGATTAAAAGCAGGCGACAACTGATCGCTTGCCCTTCCAAAAAAGGATAAACTTACATATCAACAACAGATCTTGTCATATAAAGTTCGTCGCAATCAGCCAAAATTCATCAAA
The DNA here is from genome assembly GCA_018467065.1 of Ephestia elutella. Classification (NCBI taxonomy): domain Eukaryota; kingdom Metazoa; phylum Arthropoda; class Insecta; order Lepidoptera; family Pyralidae; genus Ephestia; species Ephestia elutella. The sequence continues at coordinate 5,989,373 of CM031564.1, forward strand.
AGTGGTATTTTACATTTTCACTAGTCATCGGTCAACTTATGAACTACCAATAGTAATACGTTGGGTATAGGTACGTCAAATTATGTAGCTTAAAATTTAGTTAACTATAGGTAGGTACCTACTTAAAAACTTAATCCATTACTTTTACTTACGTGTAAACAAGCCATTAGAAGTTTAATCAGAAGTATATATATCATACATTACCACTGTTCTGTTCCATGCATAAACTTATAATATAGGTACTGTATATTATAAGTTTATGGTTCCATGTTAAAAAGTTTAATGAACTTTGTTTTTAACTATGGTCTAACTTTGTCTTCAGCTAAACTTGTTCTAAATTACTCATAGGTTCCTATTTAATGAACGCTGATGATTGTATTATGAGACGAAATTAGTTCATTCTAGAAATTAATAAAAATCGACATGATAATACCAAACATAAACATAATAACAGGTATACCAGAAGTATATCTAGATTTTTTTGGAAGTACCCTATGTCACCTTAAAGCCTTTACGGAACATGAAAAGTATGGTCTAATGTAATAAATAACGTTTTATTTTTGATAAATAAACTTTATAAAAGCAACAAAAAGTTTTCTTACCACTCGGGACGAGTTTTTCTTTAATCAAAGTGTTGCCAGTCAGCGCCCTGCAATTTATAGGTGACGTCAAAGTTAGACCGTACAAGTTTGCATAAAGTTAGTGTCCACTAGAATGCGGCGCGTGCTCGGCGGAGCGAGCGGCTACGTGGCGCTACGACGGCTATCGGAATTCGATTACCGCGCAGTCCGGCTCGGCACCGACTCGATGCTCGCTCAGGCAGTTTCTTCTGAATTAGAGAAAAGTGTTAAGGGGAGCAGGACCGGCTGCGGCAGTTCTTTGCATTAGTAAATACCGCGCCTTTAGGCGGCGTATAGAAAATCGATGGGGGAGGGGAAGAAGTGTCGCGCTTGCGTAGGGCGCGCGCCGTCCGCGTGTCACCGCCGGACCGTCGACAACGCCGCACGCTCACGACCTGTGGCGCGCTCAGACTTGTTGCAAGGGCCACCTGTTAACTCATGGAGGCGCCGTGAACCTCAGGTAAGTCTGCACTGCTCTCCTATTAAGCACCAGCTCAAGCGAATTCCGCCATTTTGTTTCTGACTCACAATTCCAAGTTTCAATTTGAATCGCGCGGGCCGTGTTGACCTTGTTATTCGCGCGTGTTTATTAACGCGTGCGTGCTATGTAACCTCGTGTTCTCGAGGGTTGAAATTGCAGTCGTTATTATTAATTCAGGGAAATATTTATAGTTTGGAGGCGTCGCGACAAAAACTTCCTCTCATTTAAGTATAGTATTGTTTGAAATTTATTGGCATTAACCAGATATATATTTTTTTGTTCCTGCTTTCTTTACCGGTCGTTACTGTTGTCGCTCCGGAGACGGAAGGCCATGTTGAAATATGTATTACTTCAATTAGGACTTTTTGCTGCGATATAAACGATATTGCAGTAACAAATGCTAAATATAAGTTGTACATTTTATTATTTTATGTTTTGCGACAGGTTTGCTGTAATCCTACAGTCCAATGTCTGTAAGGTTCTAATAGGGTTGTAATCTTTTTAGATAACTTTTTATTATCTAGGTAAATAATCATATGAACTTGAAAGATACGACCTTTTTTCTTACTTATGGTGTGAGATTTTTCTCAAACCGCCTAAATGCAAACGGAACGTAAAGCAACGCCACCTGGTGGCAACCAGTTCAGTGGCTTCAATTCCATACTTCTATTCGGTCGGAATGGCTATATTAGAGTGAGACCAGTATGAGGCCACATCAATTGCATAGTCAGCTAAGTTAACGTTAACGCGACGCATGCGAAGAAAATCTCGCACTATGCACACAGGTTCTCCCATCTCGTAGTTTCCTTCATCGGAAGCAAGTACATGTATAAACATTATCACGCCTTTTTCCTGCAGGGGTAGGCAGAAACTACCGATTCCCACTTGCTACGATACTTACAGACCTCTCTCGCTTCCTCTACACTCATCACTCTCTTCATACATCGCCGGTTATGGTTGCTCCTAATATCTCCCTTTTCAAGGAGGTCCGCAATCTGGTCGAAGTTCTCCGAGGACGATCCTGACCAAATCTTCCATTCACCTCTGCTTTATAAATACCTGCAAGCAAGTGGTGGTTATGAAAACCACCATACATCAGTCAGACTGGTATGAAACTCGTGTGGCACGAGAGAGTTTCGAACCTGGATATTATCGACCACAAGCGGGCGTGTTAACCACTCGATCACCAGTAAAATTGTTTTGAAATAACTTTAAAAATAAGAAACAGGAAAACAATAAAATTGTATTTTGCCAGAAAGAGACATATTAAAATAAAAATGAAGTATTTTTAAATAAAAAAAATCCAGTTTCCGATACTGTACCATAGAGTTTAGAGAAAAAAAAAAAATACTTAGAATCACAGACAGCTGAAGAAGCGGGATATGGTTTTTGCCTATGTTGGCGAAGGACAGATCTTCCGTGAAGCTCATTTTTGTCAAGCTTGACATTGAATTTGGAGCACACTATTAAGAACGTTTTTGGGCTTCATTTGACAATCAAGTTTATATGTCTATTAAAGAATGAAATTTTTTATTCTATGTCGATGTTACAGTACACCATTTTCATAATTTGTTACACAAGTTGTCAGATTCATGTATGTAACGTTTCGTATTACGTAATATAAATTGGGAATGAATCAATATAGTTTTGTTGTTAAATTATAAGTAATGCTGAGCGTTACTTTAAAGAACACGGTGTTATTAATCAAAAAAAATCGAAAACTGATATGATTTGCTCAAAACGAACACAATCGCATGTCTCTAAAGTATAATTACACTATATTTGCTTCCCAATTTGTTTGAATAAATGCAGTAATAGGCTCACCTAGCTGAAATTTTATTCGACAAAAATAACAAAAACATTTCTACATACATAAAAAAACATATTTGCTTAACACTAAATTTGTTGAAAAGTTGACCAGCTCAGCATGGTGCTAAGGCCGCATGGTGAAGTGCTGATTTTAGCTGGTACCAAAAGTAAAAGTAGAGGAGGCAAGGTGGCTAAAAGATTAAACAGAAGGATAAAACAAATTGTACCTTGTTACCAAAAACAAAACAAACATAATTGAACTTAAATTACAAGCAGTATGACACATGTTGCAAGATAGGAAAAATAATAAAATGGTTGCATGCAATATTAAGGTACCTAAATAGTTTTCAAAGAAGTAGAAAAAAATACTTAGTATTACTACTAGTAACCAAGCTAAGCCAAACTAAGTCTCTAAAGTCGATTTCATGAAAAGGAAGGAGAATTTCACGGTTCTCAACACGAACAAAATGCAGTAGCTGTCACTTTACGGTCTTCATCGCTTTTCTGTGAGTGCGCTCTTTCTAGACAACGTTCAAATGCAAATCCTGTTACTGCGATCATTTCCACTGCCACGATACTAAGTATATTTCTCTGCGCGAGAGTAGGTACCTATCTAATTACCGTATGTGAGTCTTCAATGGAAATAACACGAAGTTTCACTTGCAACTCGCTGAAATTAAATTAAACAGTTTACCTCGCAAGTGCACAGTAATTCTGTACAGTTAAATATGAACTTCGCTGTTCAGATCAAATTAGTACTTTAGAGTTAGTGAGATACAGTGAAATGGCAGTTCAAATATTAACTAGCTTTTTTTTTTAATCATTATCATCTGCCTTACCTTATCCCATCATCTGAGGTCAGCGCAAAATGTCCTTTCTCTCCACAATTTTCTATCCTTAGCCATAGTTATGTCTACTCCTAATACCTTCATATTTTCCCCAACACAATCCATCCATCTCTTTTTAGGCCTTCCTCTACCCCTATATCCACCTACTTTCATTGACACAGCTCTTAGTAGTGCCTCTTATATATTTTTTTTATTCATGGTGCAATAAAGAGTTACTTACTAACTTACTTACCTTCAGAGATTTTACTTCAGAGATTGTACTTCAGAGATTTTTGTTGATCACACGGTCAAAGTAGGGCAAATTTTAAACTGTAACCCAGTTTTGTAATCTACACATATTTAGGGAAAAGCCGCTCGAAACTCGAAAAAATAATTGAACTATTTTTTTGTTATTCTTTTGCATTTGTGGTATGAACCAGAACCGCTTCAGAAGGTTAGGCAATATAATATAAATTTCAGGTTATCAGATAAATATCAGTGATTAGGTATCTTCTAAGTCGTACACTCTTGTCAGAGTGGTCGTGGTTGTGCAGATGGTGCTGGCCTGGGATCTTCTGTACTGCCCGTCCCCTGAGCGAAGGTTGCTGCTTTTGCAATGGCTCTCCACTTCTCTCTATTACTGGCATTCCGAGCGCACTGGACTATTGAAGAATGGGTTGCCTGCTTTATAGAATCTGTCCAGCGGGTTGGTGATTAGGTATAATCAGATTTTAAAAAGTCTGACTTCAACGTGGACTACCTGTCAGATAACACCCATAGGTACGTTCTAAGTCATTGCTGTGAGGACGGCTACATTCTGATGACCTTCCTGGCCAAACGGTCATCACCGGGGGCCCAGGCTCGATCCCCTGTCGAGTCAAGATGAAAAATTATATTTTCCAGATTGACCTGGGTCTTGGGTGCTTATGTACGAGTAAATGTATTTGTCATCAAGTATAGTATCGTGGAGTTAGTAACCCATAACACAAGTCTCGAACTTACTTGGGTGCTAACTCAATCTGTGTGATTTGTCCGAATATACATATATATATATATATATATATTTATATTTATTTATAACTTGCCTGTGCCCGCGACTTCGTCCACGCGTAATTTACTATTTTTTATATCTCTGGTTCTAAGCGGCATATTAAGATGAAACCTACGCCAGATTTTTAGGTAGACCATCAACAATACTACAGTGAAAACCGCATCAAATTTGGTCCAATAATTTCTGCGTGATGCGCGTACAAACATACAGACAGAAAGACAGACAAATATTCTACAAAAAAATGGCCCTATATCTTTATAGCCATTTTTTTGTCTTCGCCTTATAGTATTTTTCTTAAATATTTATTTATTTGTTATTAGGTACACCAACAGATTACATGACAAAATCTTACAATAAACATTACATATTAAGTGCTAACATGCAACCCAATTAAATGTGAATACAAAATTCTTATCTAAAATTCAAATATCTTCTATGTACAGACACATACCAGTTACAGTTTTATTATATGTATTGATATATTGATCGCTATCGGTGCGGAAGGGCCGTGTTCCAGCAACCATAGCATTCTGATCAATTAATACTTACACATACAGAGATTGGCTTGTCTTATGCGCAATTCAGCCACAGACATATTATATTTAAAAAAAAAATTTACTTCTGTGAATTCAGCACAGACACGAATAACAGATCTCATTGGTCCTAACATGTCTCAAAGCCTGTATTCTGTTTGTACATTTCAATGTTCATTCCTATTGAGGAAATTTCCGAGACCCAAATTAAAAAATTCCAGATGACTTCATAGATGGCAAGGCAAATATCCGTCCATACAAAAAGCAAAAATTCACTGGTTCGGCATTTAAAAAAATAAAACCTAATAAAAAAAAAAACATCTAAAAAGTATCAATGAGGATTTTCCGTGACACAAATTAAAAAAAGAAATAGTTCCAAATGACTTCATAGATGGCGCTTAGTAAAAGCCGAGAGAAAAAATTCCATACAAAAAGCAAAAAATCCACGGGATTGGCATTAAAAAAAAAAAAACTTAGTAAAAAAAAAACTAAAAAGTATCTATATTGTGATTTGTGCAACTGTCAAACTGTTATGTGATTTTTTTCTGCCTCTGGTTGAAAAAGAAAGCGCACCATATAGGTTCAGCCATTATTACGACTCGGCTTTCATAAAACGCTATCTGTTGAGACTTGTTTGTACTGATTTTATTTTCTTAATTAGCTGTCAGAAAAATCGCTCATTGGGTCAAGTTCAAGGTGATTTTTTTTCTGCCTCTGGTTGACAAGAAAAAGCGTACCAAATAGGTTCAGCCATTATTACGACTCGGCTTTCATAAAACCATGAAACGCTATCTGTTGCATGGAAGTAATAAGTACTTTGTACAAAGTGTACTTACTACTTCCATGATCTGTTGAGACTTTTTTATACTGATTTTTTTTTCTTAATTTTGCTGTCAGAAAATCGGCCATTAGGCGGGTACCTTCTAGGTCTATACAGGATATAATAAGTCTATGATACAGGCAGATGGTGCATTGACAACCATCTATTCAAAATCTTTGTGATACTGTGTGTGTATTGCCTCCCAAATGAAACAGGGATTTGAGCTGCCCGCGGAATTAATACGAATATGAAAACGGATTATTGAAAACATTCGAATGTGAAGCTCCCGTTCTGTATTTAAACTTACCGGTTTAATTGATGATGTTAATGCATTTTAGTTTACCATTAGTTAAACTCTCGCACTAATACGTAGTACTTATATTAATTCTGTGGCACTACCATAGACTTATTATATTATATACTAGCTTTTGCACGTGGCTTCGCCCGGGTTAATTTCCTACGGAAACAGTGCTTTTTCTCGGGATGAAAGGTTTCTATATCCTTCTGAGTACTTCTGACTATCTGTATGCGAAATTTCAGGAAGATTGGTTCAGTGGATAGAGCGTGAAGAGGTAACAAACAAACAAACTCACTTTCGCATTTACAATATTAGTTAGGATACGCCAGTATATAATAAGTGCGCACTACGCAATAGTTCAATTTCAATTTATTTTTATTGCTTCCATAGTACATAGATCATACAATACAGAGAATTTAAAGCATGGCAGGCCACTACAAAAAATAAAAAATAGATAATTACATGTCTCAATTAACTAATTACAAATTATAATAATATTTAAATAATAACAATTCAATATTGTCACATTCAGAGTAAAATAAGTCAATTAGATAAACTAACGTACAGTTAACCTTTCCGTTTATATACATTACATGTACTAACATAAAGGTATTATCCTATGAATAATTAGCTTTATGTGCACTATGTCTACAAGCTGAGGTGACGTAATGCGGTGGGTCGTCATTAGACTATTGCCAGAAATCGATTGCACGCCAAGGTGTTTGAGCACACAGCTGGCAATCAAGCTGGAATTTGTGGTTAGTGATTTCGTCAGTAGACTAGATATAATAGAATCTTCAAAAGAAAATGGTGTATGTACGTATTAGAATCTCTCATAGATCAGGTCCATGAAAAACTTAACCAATAGCATAATAGTGGTACTTAATCCTATGTGGATTACTCATTTCCGCATACTGTGGTACGAGTATAATCGAATGAGATTTAAGCGAATGATCGATTTTTCGATATTCTGAGGAAAGTCAGTATATGACTAAATTTTCTGTCCGCGTGCCTCCTTCTAACGGATCTCGCCGCTTATATTTTGGGGTACCGGTTTCAAATTGTATAATGACGATCCTACACAGTCTTCGAGCAGCAAGAACTTCCGCGAGCGGCCCGTAAGGAGTCCGTGTTGCTCTATGTATACAGTATAGGCATCTTCTTTCTCGACTAATTTTTGTAAATAAACCTGGAAGTGATGCATTTCATCGCCTGCTTATTAAAAAAAAAAATGTTTTAAGTAAATAATATCTTCGACACAACGTCTGTCCTGTATTTATTTATTCGTAATTCTTTGCTTACGTCTCTCAGCTATGTGGTATACGACTATAAAGAATGCTAATTCGCATCCAGCCACTCTAGCCGTTTGCACTTTGCCCGGCTATTCTCGATTCCGTTCCCAAACGGTGTCGACGGATTTCCGTCCGAATACCTCTCTCTGGGCTGCATCTCATGAACAGTAATAGCGGACGTTTGAAATAGAGGACCGGAAAACGAATGAGGATAGTTAAGATTAAATATTATGATAATTATAACACTTTGCAGCAATGACTTATTTCCCTGAATTAATTTACCGAAGATCAAACTTTCTATCAAAGTCCATAAGGATGTACAATTAGTGAATGGCGTTTTGGTATCATCGTGAATTGTTTTTTTGGAATGCTTTCATATTATTATTTCACTGGTGATTATATTATTATAAGAAGTCAAAGTCAATTATTTTTATTTATATAGGCTTAAAAATAGCACTTATAAATCGCCACATTCTTGTTTTTCAAAGGAGAAGATATCTAACTAAATGAGGGGTATTTTTAAGGTATATATTTAATTTTTTTAGAAGAATTAATAAGCATAACAAAATTCCCTATATACCATTGTATTATCTAGAGACTATAGCATGCAGTATTTCGAAAAGGATTGTAAAAAGATTTTTCATTTCTCATACTCGGAAAGAAGTGTATATTTGATCCTAGTATTGGGTTGAAAATGCTTCTTCCCTCACGCGGGAGAGAATGTTTCATACAAATTCATTCGTACCCTAGGGAGGGAAAGAATTTTAATTTTAAAAATAGAACATAAAATCTCCTTTAGGAATCGGCTTCTGTCATAAATTTAGAAAAAAAAATCTATGGAATTATTTTTTTTCTTCTATGTCTATGGCTAAGTTCTACAAAAAACTTCGTTGAAAAACATTTCTTTTATTCTGTCTTTGGATACTACATATTTTAGCCAATGGTAGCATTAAAAAAAACTTTATGAAAGAAAAATTCTGCTTATTACCGCTTTATTTTATTTGTTTTTATCCATATTTTTTTAAATTATGTAAATCATAAATATTAGTATATTATATGTACTAAATTATGATAGGTACTTAATTATAATAAATGAATTAGGTGTATTTTCTACTAAGATTAAAAAGTTAAAAAATTACCTAGAACGTAGAAGCGGCGGCGATGACTCGCTCCAGGCCGTCTGGTGATTCTATGTTCAAAATTTAAATAATAGGTCAAGTGCGTGTCAGGCCACGCGCAATGTAGGGTTCCGAAGGTACCTATCCTGTAGAAATGCGGACACATGAACTTATATTTACTTCCACTTTTATATAACTAATGAAAATAACCTAAGTATATACCATCATATATAATGAAAATTGCTCCTACGAATATTTTTCATACTAAAATCAATTTTGTAAGTTTATCGTCTATTACTCATTAACGTGTAAAGTCTACATAGCGGTGATAATTTTCCTTTTAAATTCATTATATTTGCTAGTTATTATAATTAGTTTCATGTATCCACCCTCCACCATTTTCCTGTTCGAGGGGGGGGACACTTGACTCTTAACAAAATTTATCACTTTAAAGTTAAATATTTCGCACACGGATGCCTAAATCAAAAAATGTTCTTTGGACACTCATAATATTTTTAAAATACCTATCAAATGATACCCCACACGATGGTATAATCGAGAGAAAAAAAAATCATCCCCACTTTAGGTGTAGGGGAGGCCCCCTAAAAAAAAATATTTTTCCTAATTTTATTCTACAGTTAGCTCCGCGTAATAAATATGTATATCTCTACCAAATTACAGTTTTCTAGTACTAGTAGTCTCTGAGATTAGCCGCAGACAGACGGACGGACGGACGGACGGACGGACAGACATGACGAAACTATAAGGGTTCCTTGTTTACTTCGGAACCCTAAAAAGACTACGGATATTTAATTCATAATTAAGCTGTATCGAAATCCAAAATCTCGGTATTATTGTCAATAAGGCTATTTTTTAGTGTTTTTTGTTTACTTTCCTTTTATTCGAAATGAAAAGTAGAGTGCTTACTACGGGTGAATGACATCAATGCATACTCGGACTAAAGCCGCCCTCGCTGCGCTCGGGCGTCTAAACACCTCGTATGCAATCTACTATATGTAGGTTCGGCAACTATACCGCGACACCGCTGGTATTGCAGGCGTCAATAAGCTACGGTGGTGATCGTATCATCAGATGTTCGTTCAAAATAAAATAATATACCTATACAAAATACTATATAAACTATATACCTATACTAAATACTTCGACTAAATACTTAAAAACTTTTGTTTTTGCCTATGTCATAGAGTAATCAGTATTTTCGTTAAGTTGATTTTTGTGACTTAATAATCTTCATACCTCGGTTCAGTGCCACTCAAAGCGCAATGTCATCATGGACATCCAATATGCTCCAACCCCAAACCGGCCAGTCAATCCAATAAAGCGCTGAACAAACCGTTTGAGAATTTCGCTTCTCACTGCGCGTGCCTTTCTCATCTATTTGTTTATGGTTCACTAATTTACCACCAGTTGAACCGCAACTTTGCGCAGAGCGAACCAAGCCGAATGAGGTTTTTTGAGATTTTGACGAGATTAGCACAGCTATTCATATACAGGTAGGATCTTCTTATCCTCAAGTCCAGTGCAAGTCGTTTGAGTAAATTTGTTGACTATAGCTCTTAAATAAAATAAAAGGAGATAGCAAATTTTACTTCAAGGAAATATTCCTTTTTTTTTTAAACAAAACTGCATTCAAAGATTTTTGAAAAACTTGCTACACCCGGCAATCGAACTGGCTAAAATCCGAAAAATATAAAATAACATGACTGTATTACCAATAGTAAAATGTAAAATAAATGTCTACCCAGTGAGTCGGGGCATTTAAAAATTATTTACCGACAAATTCGTACGGGCACGATTTCTTATCCTAATATTATTTTGATGTTTTTAGACATCCTTATGTAGATTATTCTTCGTAAACTACTTAGGGTGCTTCCAGCTTCTAGGGATTATTAGTGGTCCGTGGATCATAGAATCAAGTTCAATAAAATTAAAAGAATGGTCAAGCATACTAAAACAAGTAAAAGTAGGCATTCATACTACTGGAAACCGAAAAAGTATTGGCACTAAAAAAAATAGCATTTCGAAGTGATCACTATAAGAAAATGGAAAAAAAACATTTTTTATGATTTTTTTGTTCTATGTCTATGGAAAAAACCGAGTAACAATGCAACGTAATTGACCCGTCTCGTCGGCCTTTGTGTTATAGAGCCAATTGAAGCTAAAACATTTTTTTCAAATGTTTGTCTGTCTGTCTGTCTCTCTGTATTTCTCTCTGTCTGTTTGTATGTTTGTACGCGCACACAAAAACTATTCGATGCGGATAGGACTAGGACCAAATTCGATGCGGTTTTCACTGTTGTATAATAGAAGGTCTAACATAAAATCTGGCGTAAGTTATCTTGATACGCCGCTTAGAACCTGAGATATGCGCGGACGAAGTCGCGGGCACAGGATGTAGAAAATAAAAATTTTGGCTAATCCGCCTCTACAGTCAATGTTTTGTCTGTCAGTTTGAAATTTGATTCTTTTATTACGGACGAGACGCGACGGAAAGGAGATGGTATGTCTTTAGGGCGAGGGTTTATTTGTTTATGTATGCACATGTCATTTATCTCGCGATCGACATGACCAATTTAAAAACAGTTTTCTGAAAGTTTGTGGTTTATCAGTGATGATTTTTTGTTAGGTGTTACAGTTTTAACGCACAAGAGGACACTGCAACAACCCACAAAATACCGTTTTCCATTGATTTCCATTTAATATAATTCTCGTAATATTAGACTTACATTCCGCGTTACGCTAGCTTAGACCGAGATTCAATAGCTGCCAGGACTCGGATATGAGCTGACGTACCCCGCACGCTGTTACCTTGGTGAGCGAATTCTTCGAGGAAGAACGTTACATGGCTCAACGAACAACAGGCAATGCCTCTAAACTTATCATATCGAGTTGCAGCGTGTCCAAGTTTGATATTGTTCTATTCACGCGTACAATTTCAGTGTTTCTAGAATTGATTTTATTCTCAACTAGTTGCACCCTGGGTCTTCGCTCCAGTGGGAATTTTAGAATAAAAAGTAACCCATGCCCATGTGCTATTCCACGATTACTCTGCCCGTGTTGTAAAATTTCATCAAAATTCGCTTAGCGGTTCTGGCGTTTTTCTTCTCTTCTTCTTATTTAAGAGCCGCGCTCTTGTCGGTATAGTATATGCCATACTTCTCTGTTCTCAGCTTTACGTTTGTAACGCGGCTACGCGTTCATCCTCTTTGGATCTTATTATACGTGCGCTGGCACATACATACTTATTTCACCTGTCATAAATTTTAAACTGTATTCATTCATATTCGATTCTGCATTTTTGGTTGTCATTCTTGGCCTAGCATCTACCGATATATATTATTATAAGTTACTTTCATTGTAAAGCTAAAATAATACTCTCTCTCAGCCCAAAGACGTCCACTGCTAGACAAAGGCCTCCCCCAAGGATTTTATCCATGGGGGGGTTTTTGTTTGTTTTTTTATTACGGCAAAATAATACTATTTTAAAATATTATTTATTAAACTATAGACCCTTATCGGGTATGTATTAATAAGTTTTGTTTCGGAAGTAATTCTAAATGTATAGTGAAGTGTGTTATATTTTCTAATCTTTATATATTTTTGTTTTAGATATTTCTTTACCAATAAATTATATTATACGACCCTGAAGATTATTATTTAAGAGTCTCCTCTGCGATACGTTTAAGGTCTTGATACGACACGACGCCTGCCTTCTCCTTAAGTTCGCTTACATAACTCTTTCTCGGTCTCCCTAGACCTCTTCTTCCATTCACTTTTCCTTCAATTATATTTTTAAATAGGTCATCTTGTCGTATCAAGTGGCCAATCATTCTCCCTCTCCTCGGTTCTGGCGTTATTGAGTAACAATTTATAATAATAAAATCCTTCTTCTTCTTCTTTTCCTACATCCCACCGTCGGGGCAAAGGGCAGACACAAAGTTTTTCCATCGCGATCTGTCCGACGCGGCACTTTTTATTTCACTCCAGGTAAGACCCAATGATTTTGCTTCCGCCAGGACAGTACGGCGCCATGTCTGTTTGGGATGGCCCCGCTTGCGTTTGCCTTGCGGGTTCCAATCCAAGGCCCGTCGTGGAATATGATCGTAGGGACGGCGGAGTGTGTGGCCAATCCATTGCCATTTGCGACGCTTGATTTGGATGTCTATGGGGTCTTCGTGGCACAGACTCCACAAATCCTCGTTAGAAATAACCTCCGGCCAGAAGATTCTCAATATGTATCGCAGGCAGCGATTAACAAAAACCTGGAGCTGATGTGTCAGATCTTTTAGCACCTTCCATGTCTCACATCCGTATAGCAGTACCGACTTCACGTTTCTGTTCGTTACCGACAAACGTGAACGTGAATAAAATCCTAATCCTAACTAATATTATAAATGCGAAAGTGAGTTTGTTGGTCTGTTTGTTTGTTTGTTTGTTAGTTACCTCTTCATGCTTTATCTACTGAACCAATCTTCCTGAAATTTCGCATACACATAGCTGGAAGTACGGAGAAGGACATAGGGTACCGTGGGAAATTTACGCGGGCAAAGCCGCGGGCGAAAGCTAGTTTATAATATAAGTAGCATCATAGTACTTACTGGCTTTTATTTGATAAAAAATGCACCTAAGTATATAAAATAGTAAAGCTAAATTTTAACAAAAAGGACTACCTACTGCGCGCGAAACGGACTCCGTAGCTCTATGATCAGAAAAACCGCGATGTTATAATATTTATTAAAATATATTTCCTTTTAAGTTATCGTAAAGGTAATTTTTAGGTATTCGTTGTTTTATTGGTGTTATTACGCGTGAATAAACCAAACGACCACTTTTTTGGCAATGTTATAGAAGTGATTTCCTATAGCTTTGTAATTTTTATACACATTAAATATAAAAATCACTAAAATAACCATGTTTTATTAATAATTTGTTTATTTTGTGTTTGTTCTTCCTAATAATTAAAAATAGACTAGATGTTCCCTAACGATGTTTTACTTTACCGGAAGTAAGTGGAAGTCTATTAAAACCACCATGCATGAGTCAGTTTGGTCAACAAATTTACAAGGCAGGATTGGAACCTGGGTCGACGATTTTCTATATAAGTTATGCAACGCGAATTATCAAAAGTTGTAACAAATAATTAGGAACGCAACGCGCAAAAAAATGTAAAAAAATGACCTGAAACAGCCATTTCGAAAGAATATAACATACCATATACATACAAATACTTAAAACCTTCGAGCAACAAGGACTTCCGCGCCCGTGAACCGTGTTGCTTGACAGTGGTTTAAAATACATTTAAATCATTTAGAAGTCGGTCAAAAATGTCCACCAAGCGGTTCTCATGTAATTAAGCTGTGAATGAAACTAATACAAGTACAGTGAGCCACAATCAACTGAGTACTTATCTCGCACAGAGATTAAGCATTGCCATCCAACGTGGCAATGCTGCCAGCCTTCTGGGCACTTTACCTCAGGTCAACGAACTGTCGGGGCTGGTATTTTTGTAAATATATTTGATTTTAGTTTTATTTATTTATTTTTGTTCATAAAATTGGTTGTTGAAATAAAGTTTTGTCTTTTGTGAGCCACATATAAAAGTATTCCACATTCAATAGTGTATAGTATTATTTGGGGTATACTTTTATACGTAGCCTCCTTTTATCGTCTTTAGGCCAGACGCAGACGATGCACTTTTTGTCCGATCGAGTCTGCCGTCAGCTATGGTTATGGTCTGCGCGTTCGTGTGCGTAACTGCGTATAATTGCATAGGTTCTACGAGTATTTTCACAGACTAAAAAGTGCGTCACAGATAGTCTGTCGTCTGCGTCAGGCCTAACGCATGCTACAGTGAGTACGGGTCTGAGCTGACTGGCAAAGAGCTTTTATGGAGCTTTCATATTTCCGGGCTCTCCTTGCCTTCCCGCTGTACTTAATGCTTATATGTGTCAATCCACGGGAAAATGTACCTTATGGTCATTGGCGCTTAAGTCGTTTAGAAAAAGAAATCATTTGAGTTTACTTAGCTATAATAAGCACAATGTCGTAAGGGCCAAGGAGCATAAGGTCAAGGTAAGCATAAGGCCTTATATCGATGTATATGACAGGTACAGACGCGAGTCCACAGGTGAAGTAAAAATACGTCAAGTTCATTTTGTAACCAAATGGTGGCAAATTACCGGTATGGAATCCGGAATATTTAACTTATGTCTCCATCCTGGGTTATTCTACGAGTAATTGTGGTTAGAAATATAAATTACACGAGAATTTCATCAATTATTTACGTGTTGTAATGTAACGCATTTTTTCAAGCCTAATGATACTCGGAATATTGTAATTGACATATATTTTATTATAGACATGTCAAAAAATAAATAACCCAACCCCAGGCCTATTAAAAAATATTTTCATTTCCTTGATCTAAACCTGGAATCGAAGCCCGCCCCGTGATTCAGGGACAAGGACCATGGCGCCACCGCGTCCAAAATAAAATGCTGATATTGTACGAAACCCTTCAAGTGTGAGTCCGACTCGCACTTGGCCGGATTTTCTGGACACGGTCAATGAAACGAAGTTAAATTAAAAACGCCAATTACCTAAATGAAAAGTATTTCCTGACCACCTGAGCGAATGACACGTTAATTAATTAAATGTAACAATTAATTATTTCGTCGTACTTTTCTCCTGTTATTTACGTTTGGATGATGCTGAAATGTTAATTAACTACATATAATGACCAGCGAAATGTGAAATAATTATGTTTTCACAATTTTAGATTTTGTGGTCTCATTCAAACCCAATATAACAAGAATAACGAGTTAATAAATCCTTAGAAGTCAATTTCAATGTGTCATCAATAATTTCGTCGCAGTCAAAACTTTAGACCAACGGTCTAAGTTATTGAGTTTCGAAATACATATACCCTTCAGAAGGGAGCAATTTCTGAGCTTTAAGACCCGTGTTCAAATAGACAATTTGAAATGAATGAACTAAGAACATTGCCGGCATCGTAGCACAGTCTCGTAGCACTGTGCTACGAGCTGCTAGTGCTGCTACTAGTTCGTAGCAGCTCTACGACGCTCTGCCAGTTTTCAATACAAAGCTTTGAAATAATTGTAAACTATTGTATTTTGTATTTTGAATGCGCAAACTAAGCAAAGCTTAAAGCATTATTAACAACTGACTGAGCTTATTAAATTATACAACTTGGCTGTGGGGAAATTTGCATAAATTGGTTTTTGAATTACTTTCCTTTGGAATTCTATCGTAATAGTTGGTTACGCTATTTCTATTGAAGAAATTCATTTTTATTATATTCCTAGTTTCCTTAAAAAAAATAATCTTTATGAGTATATTATTTTCTATTATTTTAAAAATTATTTTTATTACTATAAAGATGTGATTTTTTAATTACAATGAAAAAGACGGTAAATGTAACACAATGTAGGTAAAATTAATCACCTTTGGTAGAATTCTATATCTAACACACAATTGCTTTAAAACATTTTTAGTATTATATTTTTAATAATATACTATTGGCACTATACCCCTCTAAATTAATTCTTAAATTTCTTTTATGCATCAGACCAGTTATAGTTTTATTATATGTATTGGTGTACTGTTAATATTATTCATTTATTTCCTAGTACTAATCATAAAATACTTATGTTCAGCTTACTAGCTAAAATACTAGACATAAGTCTAAAAAATATTAATTAAATTATAAGCGAAAAAATCAGTTATAAAAAATATTTATCTAACAGTTTTTAAATAGTATTTTTACTTAAACATATTTAAACTAGCTGTTGCCCGCGGCTTCGCCCGCGTGAATTTCGCTTAGATGAAAAACCTTTTTGTGTTCCAAACCGTTTCAGAAGTTTCAGATCTTCAATTTTTATACGTCTACAGAAAATGCTCATTAATCAAGTTCTGCTAAGGCGCCATTTCCATATATGTTATAGTGTGGCTGGTCTCTTGGAGTTATTTATCAGATGTTCCAGATCTTTAATTTTTATACGTCAGCAGCAAATGCTCATCAGATTGAACGACTTTTGTTAAGGCACCATTTCCATATTTCTTATAGTTTAACTGTTCTGTTTTGGTTCTTCATCAGGTGTGCCAGTTTTCAAAATCAATTATAGCCTAAATGTTGCCTAGGCTATACAACAAAAAAAGTTTTATTCATATCGGTTCAGTGCTTTCGGAGATTCACGTGATCATACAGACAGACAAAAAATTCAAAAAAAATTTTTTTCTTTCTATTATTCTTTTTAAGTGCCCTTCTATCCATTTCAGTCAAAAATACAAAATGTACAGACAAAATATTTTTACTCTCTTATTATACATGTGTATAGATTATAAAATATGTACCCTAAACATTTAACTTATAATTAAATAGCAATACGATTCGCTGATGAGGAATAAAACGATTGAAACTCTGATTGAAATCAGTAAAGACACGAAAAGCAATATCAATCAGTGAACTAAAATGTTTCAAAAAGGGAATTCCGTGAATAGCCAATGGGAGGCGGCTTCGCAGCGCCGCGGTCCCGCCCTCAGCCAGCCCTACTGCGTTGGTGCATCCTGCTTCCCTAGTAGCCGTTGCACCACCGCGTCGACTGCACGCCGCCGTAACAGGTGCAACCACTGCGCTCTACCTGTTGAACCGGACAATCTCCTCCGAACAGGACGCGCAATGGATATCGGCAACTAAACTCCTCACGGAATTCTCGAATAAAATATTCAATATTTCCGCCGCGAATTTTGAGACAAGGTTCTCAAAGTTTCCCAATTTTTCTTCGTGAATATTGAGTCAAAGTTTCCACAAGAAATTAGAATTTGAACTGTGTATGTAATATTCTTTAACAACATAATTAATCGTTAAGTAATTAAACAACGAAAGACGATATTAATTAGGTTAAAACGTTTCTAAAAATAATATTAGTTTATGATGGAAAAGGTCTATTAGTAATTTATAAAAATACTAACTAAGCATATTGTGAAATAAGACTTTTATTGTAATATAATAAAAACATATTAGTATATAGTGATTAAAAATATTTAAATGAACTTAATATTTGTGTAAATATATTGTGAAAAAGAAACTATTAATATATTGTGAAAATACTATTTTTGTGAAGCTGCATTATCACATGTGAGTGTTGAAATATTTTATTAGTTAATATCAATTTTATGGGTAAATTAATAAGAAAATTCAACAGCCAAAAAAAGTTTTTACGTCAATTGTAATTTCTGTCAACATTTTGTATGTTTTTAATTTTATTCTTGATGACATAAAACCAAACAATAAAATAAATAAGGTAATTCGGAGGCAAAGATACATGATAAGGAAACAAAATTACGTATACGTTACGCAAAAAAAGATATCCTAGTGTTCAATTGATTTACTTAAGCTTTCCAATATCTGTATCAAACCCAAAAAAGTTCATATAGTATTCGGCTTTTTGCGTCATATCAATGAATCACTTCCGACCCATCCGACCTCCCCCAAGGCAAGTAAGTTACAAACCTCTTGGCAGTATGAACTTGTTTGGTGCATCTTCTGACTTCGTTGTTTCTTACTCGGTCAAATGCCCAGCATGCCTCATATTTTTATACATTCGAGCAGTCAATAGAGATTATAAAAAATGGAACAAGACATAAAAAAGGATGTTTAATGTTTTCAGTTTTCAATAATCCGAATTATTTTCGTAAATATCACAAAGTACAAAGTCTGGCATCATTTCGCTAACGATCTGTGTTAAAAGCTACGCCTTCGTAGACTTTCTGGAACCACGAATTTCTCCCTAACAACGTCGTCGTTTTGAATGTATAGTATTGTATGTTTCCATAATGAGAACTCATTAATTTTAATTGCTATGTAACGTACACTTTATATGCCTACGATTGTAGGCATATAAAGTGTATGCTTGCAGTTTGTATTGTAAACAAATTGATATAATGTACTTATGTAATGAAATTCTGGAAGTCTATAAAACCTCATATACCCTAACTCTATAAAATAGTTTCAGAGCGTTTAATCAAACGGTCAAAGGTATCGGTTTTATACTACTAGCTGTGCCGCAGGGCTTCGTTCGTGTGGGAATTTCGGAACCGTTCTAATGAATGTAGGCCACATACATAGAAATATTTTTTCAAATCGGTCCGATTGTTCCAGAGATAAGCGCGTTCAAACAAACTCTCAATCTCTTCAGTATTATCCTACTAATATAATAAATGCGAAAGTTTGGATGTGAGTTTGTGAGGATGTTTGTTACTCAATCACGGGTGGCTTGTAATATATAGATTAAAAAATATATTAAATCTTTTTTTTTTCAATAAATCCGTGCTTATGAATAATAACTTTCTGGCTGGCTTTGCCACGATTGTTATCTATCTATATCATTCTCGATATAAAAAAAACCTATCGAATGCAAATAGCACGAGCCGCTGTGTAATCCGGTGGATTGTCGGAACCACAGCGCAGAGGTTAGAATGGCGGCCACATTCAATAGTGAAAAAAAAAACTGATTCATTTTCACGTATTTATAGAAAGTCAAAGTCAGTTTTTATTTAAATAAGCTCAAAAATAGCATTTTTAAATCGTCATATTCCTTTTTTTTAGTTAGTTGACGTCATAAAATTACTTAAAGCTAAAGTTACCACCGCCTTCAAAGCACAAGTGGAGAAGAGGCGGGCGGCGCAACAAACTCTGCTGCATTTTCTCCAATTACAACATATGTCTTACAATTAAATGACTATCTATGTGCACGAATATACATTACACAACAAACATTACGAAGCCCCTAAATTTGATGATCTTCAACGAGCTCGGTGTACTCTGCCAATGAAGTCATTATCGTGTCTCAATGGTGTTTCAATAGTTTCCTACACAATGCTTGTGACTATAGTTAATGCTTCAATTACGGCGTTTTAGATAACAAAGGCACAACGGGATCTGGTGTCATGGTAATTGAAGGGACCTGTAAAAGGCTACGTCTGATGAGCTTCTTCTTATCGAGTGTGTTATTACTAACACTGGTGTCAGATTTTATTCAAGTCGCCTAAAGGCATCTGACATGACTTTTACGACTACCACCATATAGTTGCAGTAGCCGTATATACACTAGTAAACTAAGCAATCGGCCAATGTGCAGGTTTATTCACGATGTTTTCCGTCAGCAGAAGCAAGTGGTGCTCTATGAGAAAACTACCATACCAGAGAGAGATTGGTCTACAAACTCATGCGACACAGGTAGGATTTGAACCCGTACAATTGTAAAACACAGGGTCAAGTTTACCGCGGTCAGGCTATATATATTATTTATATGATTTTTGCACCCGAGCGCGAGCTCGAAGTGCACTGCTCTCGCTCATTGACAGGTGGTCTAGTTTCGGAACATAAATTGTCTCTATTTAATTTTTTTCTAAGTTGATTTGAATAGCCATTCCGACTCTACAAGAAGAAAATTGAAAAAACCTTGATAAATTATAGGTTATAGGATTTAATCGGTATTTTTCGACTGTTATCTCAAGACACAAATATCTTAGAAGACTGTGTCTAGAAATTCTTTGTTGACTAGGTAAATACTCGTACTTACCCGAGTTCGTATTATTCAATGAATTTCATAACCTACATTTTTGGCAAGTTTTCGAAGAGAAACGCTAGCTTACATAGGAATTTGATTTTGAATTCAAAGTGATTAAGGTAAAATCACACAGTTTAGTTGAAATCTATGGCGTGGCTTTTTTTTGTTTTTTTAAGCTCCTATAAGCGGTGGTGATCCAATATTGAAGACCTATAGTCAAGATCATATTTGTGCTTTACTTACTTTAACTAAACACACAGACAAATTACAAGTTGCTAGTCCTTCGCTTACTATGACAAAAATATCCAGTTTAAAACTTTGACTCCTTTGATTGACTATATAATCTGCACGGGAAGATAAGAAACTGTGTGGCACGCAATCTATCTATCAGCTTTCACATTTTATACTTTTTGTTCTCTCTTAAAAGATTCAGAATGCTTCTATTATTCTGAATCAGTTTTCCGACTCAACTAAGCGTGGCCTTCGAGTCTCACGGCTCTCGGCTCTATCTACCCCATAAGGGATAAAGTACAACCAATGTGATTAATTATAGCTAGGTGATTGCGTGTGTCCGGAGACGGGACACGCTGAATACAGTTTTCCGACTCTCAGAATCAAAATTGTTTGAACAGTCAATAATTCAAAACATACATTTGTATTTACAAATATTTCTCATTTATATCAGCTTTTGGATAAGAGTACTCAGGGATTACGTTTCAAACACGTTAAAAGCGTATTTCATGGAAGCCTGATTTTATTAAATTCCTGTTTTTAATTAAGGCATATTTCATAGGATAAAATTTTTAAAATCAAACTATCCTTACCAGTGTGAGTATAAGGTTTTATATATCACAACATTCACAACCAGTAGCGATAATTGGAAAAAAATCCAAGAATCGCTATTGGTAGTGGAGATACTAGAAGAACAAGATAGAACAGAAGAGATACAGAGAATAGTGGAGATAGTTAGTTTTTTTTTTCTACGTCATCATTATATCGTCGTCATCTCTGTCCCGGGTGTGCCAAGATTGTGATCAAGAGCAAACCCATCTTTAATAAAAAAAAACGTCTCTTACATACCATGTAGGCATTTGTGGAATAAGGGAAAATTGTCTGTAACAAATTCAAAACTGGGGTAATTTAAAAAATCATACTTATCGATATTCTACATATTGGTAATTGAACATTATGAAAAATAATAAACATTCAGGTTCGGACATTTTGAAAAGAAAGGCACAACAATACAAATACTTTAGAAATAGATATGTACCTAACACCTAAGAAGTCTTTTTTTAAATTTTTTAGTAAATTCTTTATTAATTTTAATTCATTAAGTTGGTACTTAAATTATAAACAATAATAATATAATTTATTATCAGGCCTTGGATCCATACATTCAATTAATAACACATAAAATTAAATTATATAATCATAAATACAACACATCATTTTCATTTAACATAATTATATTAATTTGAATTATATTAACCGAACTATATGTTTAATAACTAAACTAAAATTAATTTCGTGAGTGATCAAACTTGAGAAGTTGCGCTTTTGGAGCTACGAGATTGAAAGTTCACGCGAACTGCGCTTCATAGGTACATACCCAGTTGAGTAAAGTAATCTAAAGGAAGTCACATGAGTCGTCAGGATTTTTTTATTTTTATTTTGTAAGTAATTTGGTATTATCCAACTTACAAAAATGAAAATCCCTGACGACTGCTGTACTCGGAAATATTTTTTTTTCCTTTGATTTAGTCTAATATTATATTAGCTTCATTTAAAACTACCTTTGGCCCTCAGCTTCGTCCGCGTGAATTTCGTTGTCGAATTTCGCGGGACAAACAGTTCAGTTAAGTAAGTCCAACTTCGAGAAAGAGGTCAACCGTCGAATCCAACTCGGCTGGGCAGCGTTCGGGAAGCTTCGCGATATCTTCTCGTCCAAAATACCGCAGTGTCTCAAGACTAAGGTCTTTGACCAGTGTGTGTTGCCAGTAATGACATACGGAACAGAGACGTGGTCGCTTACTATGGGCCTCATAAGAAGGCTCAAGGTCACCCAAAGGGCGATGGAGCGCGCTATGCTCGGAGTTTCCCTGCGTGATCGAATCAGAAATGAGGAGATCCGTAGGAGAACTAAAGTAACCGATATAGCCCGCAGAATCGCCAAACTTAAGTGGCAGTGGGCGGGGCACATAGCTCGCAGAACAGATAGCCGTTGGGGCAGAAAAGTTCTCGAGTGGCGACCACGAACCGGAAAACGTAGTGTTGGCAGGCCTCCCACTCGGTGGACCGACGACCTGGTGAAGGTCGCGGGTTGCGCATGGATGCGGGCAGCGCAGGACCGGTCGTTGTGGAAATCCTTGGGGGAGGCCTTTGTCCAGCAGTGGACGTCTTTCGGCTGAGAGAGAGGCCTATGGGTTTTGGCGGTACGTTAATAGATCAGAAATTTTGTCATCGCCTTTTTTATATGCACATATAAATATATCTTTTTGTGAGATCGGTAAAAATATTTCATTCAATAAAACCTACTTCAACGGGGACAGAATTTGCCAGATATAGAGATTTCTAAAATGCGGAGTTCGCCTTTGAGCATCAGGATTATACGGGAATGCGTTTGATTTCATGTCACTGGATGCAACTTTCGTACAAAGGGGTACATGCACGAGATATACAAGTACAGTCAACCGTGTACTGAATGCCAAGTTACCTCTACACGAGAAATGGAGGATTCGCAATGAATTTGGGCTAGTATGTGCTGTTGGCTGTACAAAAGAGGATCACGTTTTCGACAAAAGACCGCCCCAATTGGTAACGTAATACCATTACAACATGGCTCCCGAACCTAGTCAATGGTCCTTGTCTAGGCATGAACGGACGGGATGGACCTGACAAACGATGACGAGTAATGTAATAAACGTATACCCTTTTTGGTTCATGAGTTTTTTTTTTATATAAAATAGTCAGAAAATAGTTTAAAGTGAGACGTCAAAGCAGAAACTTTTTGCTCTTGCTGGGGACAGCTGGAGAGACAGCCGGAAAATCCCGCCTAAAGCGCGAATCGTATGATACAAATTTTACTTCTCTTTCATACAGAATTATCGATGGATACCTATAACAATACTGGTATGCGTCTGTACATGATATTTAGAAATATTATAATAAATTTTCGGAGTTTATAATGGCCAGAAAATACACATGAGAAAAGAATTTTCAGGATACAAGGATTCAATAGTGAGGCTTCCAATAATGGAATGTATTCTTCAACCTGTTGCCGAATTTCAAGCTCGATTTTCGTCTTGGAAATCCGTGTAGAATATACGGTTGCGCTCGTCGAATATTTTGTTACGACGGTGCTTTATAAAACGATTTAGAAATAGGGCTTAATTCCAAAAAAATAAAATAGTAGCTTGTACACGCGATTGCGTCCTCGTGGACTTTACTATTGGTAATATACTGTACTAGCTTTCTCCCGCGGCTTCGCCCGCGTGAATTTTCCACGGGAACCGTGCCTTTTTCCGGGATGAAAGGTACCCCTTGTCCTTCTCCGTACTTCTAACTATATGTATGCGAAATTTCAGGAAGATTGGTTTAGGAGGCAAAGCGTAAAGAGGTAACAAAGAAACAAACAAACTCACGTTCACTTTTATAATATTAGTTAGGATTAGGTTCTAAGCGGCGGATTGCAATTATACCTGCAGCGCCAGATTTTAAGTTAGACCTTCAGCTAATTTGTCACTTAAGGATGGCCTTCAGTGACAAAATAGCTGAAGGATATGGATCCAATCAGGATTTTCCGAAAACGTACTGTCTTTAAACGTCAAGTGTAAATCATAGGTTAGAAGTACTAAAGTAGGAAAAATATCCCGTAAATAGAAAAATACTAAACTAGAATTATACTGAATCAAATTACAAATAAAATTAATAAGACTAGATAAAAAAAAAATCCTGTTTTTCTTTTCCTTTATCGTCGAAAATCACCGTAATTTAAGCGATAACAGTAGATTATTTTTAAAGAATTAAATGAAAAATACAACTATTTAAAACGATACAGTTTATTTAAAAAATATATATTTAGTGTTTTATCATAATTAAAAGAAAACCTCTAAAATAATTACCCTAAGAACCTAACGAAAACTCACTAACAAAAACCCAAATTATAGAAAATTTGAAAGTAATCTTATTATGTCTGCTTTAAGGCGGAGGCTCACTCCCTCTGATTAGCCTTGGGTCTCGCCTTAACGGATTATAGGCATTACCACTCACTCAGTATTTTGAGTACTCACACCTCTTCTCTCACTCAGTACACACACTCCTTTATCTCTTTTGTCTTTTATTGGCTATAGCAATTTATCTCAGGAGTCTTACATGTCTTCAGTTTGTATATAAAATTAGTATATAATGGAATGGTGTGTAAATCGTAACAAAAATAGGGTTGTTCTACGATTTAAGATTTGCTTTGTTATTTTTTTTAAATGTAAACTAGAGAGATCAAGTTCATTGTTCAAGATTGAGAGCGAGACAACGTTGGTTCGACTGTTTTAATTCCCTTTGAGAGCTGGCAGCAGGAATTATTATTGTCCGTTTTATCAAAGGAAATAGAGCAAAAGTTATTTCACCTCTAGTAGCTTGGTCGTAAGATTGAGGTATTTGCTGCAACGATAAATTCACGAAAATAAAGAAGATTCTTCAATTTCTATAATAATAGTCTTTGATTTAATTCTCGTGAAAGGTAGTCGAAAAATTAAATTATCTGGTCGATTTATTCACAACTAGCTTTCGCCCGCGGCTTCGCCCGCGTGAATTTTCCACGGGAACAGTGCTTTTTCCCAGGATGAAAGGTACCCTATGTCCTTCTCCGTACTTCCAGCTATGTGTATGCGAAATTTCAGGAAGATTGGTTCAGCAGATAAAGCATGAAGAGGTAACAAACAAACAAACAAACTCACTTTCGCATTTATAATATTAGATTATACTCTATCTTACCTCACAGTCTCATAATCATGGATCACAAAATATGTACACTATCGTAAACATACAAGAATTCTCGTTTTTTTGAAGCAACCAGTCAACATAAGTAGATATCCAGTAATCTGGTTAATCCAGTACTTGTTCACTACTTACGCGTGAGCATTACCTATATCATTATAACCCGCGGACCAAATGTCGTCAAAATCCGCCCAGCTGAGTTTTGTGAAGTAGCAATCGCCTGTCCAAACTTTTACATTTATATTATTAATACGTCACAATTAATCTCTGTATCCTAAAGTACTATCGGATCAGGTGTTAACAGCATTTTTATTCTGTGGTACAACGGATAATATCCGCGAATATTTTCCCTCAGCACCTCTTCCGGTCGACTGCGGGTGGACAAGACAATAGAAAAACAACGCTTTTAAAACCGATCACTTAATGGGAAAGTGCCAGACTAAACTGGACGACCAAACTGGACTTTATGCTTCAATCCGAAGGGTTAATACAGGCTGGTTTCAGCCTGACCGTTTGCTCATCTGTGCAGATCAGGCATAAGCGCGAAGGGTTAATTTCTCAGCAGTTATATGCAAATGGGCCACTTTCTGCACATCGACGTGCAATTATTGGCAGACAGTTTGACAAAAAAATCTTGGAACATGCATGCTAAGAAGCTTAAGGTGTATTTTTTGCTAAAATGCTTTTAGACGGATGTGAACTGTTACAAGAACGGATTTGCATGAAATTTGGTATAAGTACCTATATATTGTGTATATCCTGGACTCGCATGGGATATTTTTTATGTTTATCGTTCCTTTGCCTCTTTTGTGCTGAAAGTCTAAAGGAATCGCTGTACTCAAAATCTAGCAACATTTTAATTTATAAATCATAAATAAATCTGTACTCCAATAGTCAATCAGGCAGGAATGTTAAATGAAATCAAACTACGTTTTGTATTTACCTGACAACTATCGATCTTTGTTTGTTTTCGACGTATCGTTAAAAGGATGTGTTGCGTTTTGTTGCGCAATCCGTTTTTCCTATTATCTATTAATTAGTGTTTGAAAACAACCGCGTTTTGAGGCTTAATTAAAGCTAGATTGTTGTTCGAGTTCAGTTCTGGATTATATTTTGATTTATTTAACTACTTTGGACACAATAACTAACACTAATGACGCTAATTAAAATAAAAACTAATCTACATTATAAATAAACTGAATATTATTTACATAGCAAAAGAAAAAAAAATAATACAAAGAGATGGAGCGTGAGCCCCAGATAATAATCTTCAGGGTCGTTGTATATTATAATTTATTGATAAAAACATAAGACCTAAAACAAATATAAATAACGGTTAGAAAAGATAACAAACACACTTCACTTTAAATTTAGAATCACTTCCGAAAGAACCAATAAAACTTACCCTGGACGGGTCTATGTTGTTTTATATATATTAAATATATTTTAAATTTATTATTTATCTTTATAATGTTAGATGATAAGTGATTTACATAAACTGAGTCAAGAATGATATCAAAATGTAGAATCGAATGTGTATGAATACAGTTTAAAATTTATGACAGGAGAAATAAGTATGTATGTGCCAGCGCACGCATAAATGGATCAAAGAGGATGAACGCGTCGCCGCGTTACAGAGATCTCTCTCTTGATCTTGTCCAGAAGGCTGGATGCATTTCCACTTCGGAAACAGAAATTTAAACAAAAATGTGCAAAGATCATAGAGATAACTTATCCTAGGGTTAAGATGTGCTTAGTTTTCAACCGACTTCCCAAAAAAGGAGGAGATTATATGTTTCGAGATGTGTACGAGTATGTATGTTTTTTTTATGTATGTTCGCCGATTTCTCCGCCTATAGTGGACTGATTTCCGAAATTATTATTTTATTCGAAAGAGTTTATTGCTAAGTTGGCCCCATTGTAACCACGTCAGAATCTGTTCGGTAATTTTAAAGATACCTAACAAAATATACAAATTCAAACATTGGATTATAGAGCAAAAGCCCGCGACAGCATGCCCTTCCTTATATTTTTATGAAAACTCGAGATTCTCTATGCATGTCCCCAACACAGAAGTTTAATAGCGATTAGCGACTATAAAAGTTGGATCATGATTGCTTAGGCTGATAATTTGTAGCAATCATATTTAAAGTGATAGCTCAATTTCCTCAAAGCAAATGTTTTTTAAGATTTTATTCTGAATAATATGAGAAATAATGCCATCCATTGTTGGCAATGGATGGCATTATTTCTCATATTATTCAGAATAAAATCATAAACAATTGGTGCAGATACAAACCCCTGCCAGACATTGTAACTTTACTAAATTATAGTCAAGTTTGTTTTATTATAATAGCTGAATTTAATGATACATTGAGAGGTCCCCAAGGGTGCTTTCTACTTATTAAAATCACTTTTGCTATCCATATTACCTGCATAAATAACTAAGATTCAAACTTCGTGTGTAGTTGCTAATCTTTTTTACACGTATATCCCACACAGAGAAACATTCAGCATTTTTAAAATAAGAAAGCTTGGTCCTCGCGGGCTCTTGGTCTATTTATGTGTCAAAAATAATAGATTTCCGTTCCGTCAAAGAAAAAAGTGGAATTCTGACAAGTACTTCAAACTGACATAAAACGTTTTGATTTCTTAACTTTCGGCCAGTGAAAAAGTTAAGTTTTCATGACAACAAAATTGATTTAAACTATTTTTTTTTACAAAAAAAAAATGAAACGACTTCCGTTGTAAAACTTAAAATTATGAAATAACTTATAGGCAGATTAATCAAAAAGAAAAATGTATTGGCATGCTACCTACTGAATGAGGTGAGTTCGGTGCCAAATTAAAAATAATCTAAATTAACATTAGAATCGTAATATTATAAATGCGAAAGTTTGTATGTGAGTTTGTGAGTGAGTTTGTGAATCTGTGAGTTTGTGAGTCTGTGAGTTTGTGAGGATGTTTGTTACTCAATCACGCAAAATCTACTGGACGGATTTCGATGAAATTTGGTGTACGGGTAGAAAAACACCGGGAATAGCACATAGGGTACTTTTTATCCCGAAATTCCCACGGGAGCGAAGCCCCGGGGCGCGGCTAGTTATGTATAAATTAAATGCCTAATATCCTTACTCATGCACTTGGCACCGACTTCACCTCAATCAGTAGGTAACATGACAATACATTTTTTGTTTTAATTCATCTGGCTATAAGTTATTTCATGATTCTAAGTTTTACAACGGAAGTCGGTTCCTTTTTTTTAAGGAAAAAAAATATTTTTAGTTGATTATTATTATTAAATATTATTGTTTAAACATTTAGCTTTTAAAAATAAAGGGCAGATCAAATTAATCAATCCGATTGTATCCAATAATATGACAGAAACAAAAAAAATACTAAACAGGCTTCGCCTAACACAGACGGCAAAAAAAAAAATTAAACAGGCTTTGCCTAACATACAGACGTGTGCTTTCGGCATTGAATCACAAATAAAGTCGACATAACAGCATTGTTTTTGAGTGAGAACTGTAGAAACGTGGATAATGAAAATGTTGAACTGTAGAAATGTGGATAATGAAAATGTTATTCTGCCGGTGGATATGATGGGGTGGAGGCGATACGTGTCGACTGCTATTATCTCAGGCCGGACTAATGGGAACAGATCAAAAGTGTACGCCGTGTTACCAGGGGCTATAAACCGGAAACAAAAGAATATTTCTCGCTGTTTTCATCCATAGTAGGTACCTACATAATATCTCGATGTTTTCATCAAACTCAGATTTAATACTATACAGTGTGTGTATCTTTTAATAGTATTTACATATCTCTTGCTCTGTAAGTACACCTTACACCCCTGAATGCCGGGGTGTATGACTATCATTACAGCATAGGTTTTGGAATTTGAAAAAAGAACTGTCATACTCATACTACACGAAGAATATTTTTAAAAAGTTAATATTTTTTTTCTCGGTATCGAATAATTACTCGAATCGGAATCTAGACAATTTATTTTAATTAAATACATATTTTTTTTTCTAAATAAATGTTCATCAACCTGCTGTCTTGTTGTTTACTTACCTCACAATTGATATGTAAAGCAGAGTATTTATCTCGGGCGTAAGCATCAATTGCATACTCGGGTTAATTAGCGCCTTCGCTTCGCTCAGGCGCCAAAAACCTCGTATGCAATTGATGTCATGCAGCCCTTGGTTAATAATCTACTATTAAAATAAAAGTATCAGCGTTTAAATAAAAGTCTTGAAATGTAGAAGTAGAATGTCAAGGTCTTCAGCGTCGGTCGGGGGTGAAATTTGACATTCTACTCGTAACATGGATATTCTGCTCCTTAGAATATTTACGAATTTTTATGCTCATAAAAGTTATGTTTTTTTAAATACTAAGAATAACAACAGTAAAAAATAAATTCCTTGATTGTAGATTACTAAACCAAATCTAAATTATAGAAAGTTAAACAAAATATGTTTGCAAACTTCTTTGCAGCACATGATTTTTTTCAAGATAATATACTTCAGTAAAATTATACAAACTGAGGCAAAAACATGTTTTTTTTTTTAATTTTATCATTTAAATACAAGATACCAAGTGTTGTCATTAAGCAAATATTAACATTATGTAAAGTTGTCATTTACGAGTAGCTTGCCCTTATATAGGTACCAATTTTTCATTGTTAGAAATCGGCATTATAAGTAGTTGTCATATTAATGGACTATCCGGTTGTACTTTGGAAAGTTGTTACAAGCTGATACGAAACTATTATCATAAACATAAATGTAACTTTAGTAAAACAAAACACAATAGTTCGTTTAATTATGTAACAACCTAATTATTACAAAATAAAAAACACGACTGACTATGTCATTCAGAAGAATATATGGAATCTAAAAATACCTCTCACATCAAAATCAGTTTAGCCGTTCAGGACTTATGGTGGAATAAAGAAACTTACATGCATACATACATTTAATAGGTATGTGTCTGTTGTAAAAATAAAGAAATCAATTGCTTACGAAAACAGGCGTTAAATGAGGAAAATAGGCAAAGCGTGTCGAGGGTCGGTCTCGAAGTGGAGCGGATATTGCACAGTGCGCTTACTTCAGGTAAACTTACACCACCGACTTCCTTATAAATAGATACCGTATCTTCCATAGATGTATACCAACGTACATCGTACTCGAATACCTTAGAACTAACGGACATCGAAGTTTTATACTTCAACATTTAGTAGCGGAGTCGATTTATCATAGGTTGTAGCAAGTGCGAGAAGACTAAAATCAATGGTGTCTTCGATGCTTTTTTGTTACGAAAATAGTCTCATCATCAGTCACGTTGCCCAATCGACGTACAGTTTTTATTTTTATTTTTTAAGGTAGGTTTGCTCTTGACCAAAATCTTGCCCGAAGATAGAGATGAGGTCTACGGTGTAGCGAGCTTACCCAAAAGTAGCTTTAGCCTTATCTATTAGTCTTGGACTTAAAATTTGTCCGCTGGCTGTGGTTGAACTTATTTGACTATATATTATATTGATTTGTGACATATGACTATTTGATTTATGATATGTCATATTTATCTTTGTATTTTCCATCACTTTTAATTTATTTCAGACTATTTATTTAGTTTTATATTAGACAGTTACATAAAATTCTACAGTTAAAAACGCTCTATTTTGTACGAGTTAGTACGGGCCAACTTTTGTCAAAAATGTACTGTTAAAATAATGTGACTTTGACTTGACTATCTATAAAAAAAGTATTATTTTTGTCTGTCTTTGTCTGTCTTAGTAAAATTGATGTCAGAAGACAGACAGTCATTACACAGACAAATACTCTACTGATAAGAATAAAGTTCACAATTAATTGATGATCTATGTAGATACAATGTCTGTGACTTTAACCGTCAGTTCTCGTGCCTATCTTATTAAAGTTTACTCACGAACCAATTTCTACGTCTAACAGAACTCCAAACGAGGCTAGCTAGATATGAATTTAGTTGAGTGTAGCGCCGTTTTGACTGGACCACAGTCTTTCTAAACCTAAACTCATATTATAAAGAGAAAGACTTTCTACTCGGGACTATTTCAGAATAGAGTTTCTGTATAATATATTTATTAATAACAGTATTAAAACTAATTACAAAATTTGTATTTAAAGTTATGATAAATGACATACTTGATACCTTTGCTTCTTGTCTACTTACTCTTTCAGAGGTGCAGGAAAAATAGTTAGAATTTATCGACGTCAATAAAGTAATACCATGTTATTGAAACGTAAAAATGAGAATCTGATATTTAAAATTGATATTGCCAACAAACAATTTTCACCCGAAGCCACAGGAAAACTTTTGTATTCTAACAAATATATTTTAAAAGTTATTGTGTTCACCGAAATGTTATCAATGATATCATAAAAAGGTTTCCAATTCCAATGATTGAATGTTGTTATTCCATCATTTTTTTGCAATTTCCATTAAAGTTTTTAGGTAGATGAAAGGTAAACTTTTTAATAAAATTAGTAAAAAAAAACCGGCCAAGTGCGTGTCGGACCACGAATAAAGTAGGGTTCCGTAGTCATTTTTGGAACCGCGCTGTTTTGCATTTCTTGCATCATCATCATCTCCCTAGCCTTTTCCCGTATATCACGGGGTCGGCTACCTAAACCTGTTCTTTTGGAAAAAGTATATATTTTTATTTTATTTATAATTTCAAAAGTATTCATCACAGGATACCCGAAACAATTTTAAATAAGAGTTTCCGCGCCTGTTTCTTTACGTGAGTGATTTAAAGTTTATAGGTCCAAGACTTTAAAAATTACGGGGGGGGGGGGACACCGTGTAAACGACTTTGGCGGGCTATATCTCGCAAATGGTAAAGCTGATAAAAAAGTGTTGTATGGAAACCCTACCTTATTTTCATAGTCCTTTTCAACGATACCACACACAAGGGGGTGCACTCAAAAAAATAATTCATCCCCCCTTTACATGTATGGGGATGTACCCTAAAAAAGGGGTAATTTTAATTTTTTGTATCTTTAAAAATGAGATCTATATGTGAAGTATCCTCGAACCAAGTTACATGCAAATCAGTCCATACACGTGGAAGATATTCTGCTGTGACAGACTAGGACGGACGGACTGAACGATCTTATAAGGGTTCCTTGTCGGACTACGGAATCCTAAAAACACAATAAATGCGCCCAGAGGATTAACTCAAGTAAGAATTTCGGGATATCTTTTATAGCCTTCCTTGTATATTTTTTCAAGTAGTTCAATAGATTAGCGGGTCCTTTGGTTCTCTTCAGTTTTATTACATTGTTTATTTAACTTTTATTGCGCTTATTAAAATAAGTCAACAAGAGGTAATGCCTTTATTGTTATTCCCAAATACCTGTCTCTTTTGAGATAGAGATAATTAAAATCGTATTTGGAAGTCGAAGTCAGAGTTCAAAGAATAGTAATGGGCCTTACTTGGGACGTTTTGTCGTCGGTTTGTTGATTGTATTCATATTATTAAAGAAAATGAAAAAGGCACAAAAACACAATATCAGTTATATATACTGAGTAGGGTACCAATTTTTTTCATCTTCATTAAAGATTTCAAATAGCGAAATTGGTTTTCACAGCCATTCACGAATTGGTGCACTGCGACTTATTGAACCATTCATTTCTAATTTTAAAACCAACAAACATCAGGCAGGCTAAAATGGAAATAATTGGAACTAAAGGAGATTTCAGATTTTCGCAAAAATGGACAGTGTTGCCATTAGTTACACGCTTATTTAGAATCTTCCGCCAAGAAACGCGTTGCCAATTCTGCTCTATTTAATTCGCTCCTGTAATTACGGGTCTCGTGTACCCTAACCAAATTACTACCGGTTTTAGATAAGCTCACATTGGTCGATGCTTCAAGTGGCAGCTAATAAAAATTATAGAACTACTTATTTTAATATTGTTTTAAAATATAAACACAAAAAATGAATTTTGAATTTTTGACACAATTATTCTCTGAAATCTTACCTCATGGGGGAAGTTTATAATTTTACCAATATTCCACACACATATATCATAAAAACCTAGTAGCTTTGGGGGAACATAACTAGTGTAAACTAGTGTTACATATTATTTCCAGGGTAGGTACGTATTAGTACTCAACGTGGGTAGTACTCAACGTGGGTATGTTTAAATACAATTAGACTTTGATAGAATTAATTTTCAAACAAACACATGCAAACAAATACAACGGGATAATTAAAAAAATAAATTGAACAAATGTTTCTCGATAAATAAATCGGAGTTGCAAAAAGTTTTGAAGGAATAATATTGATTGCAACATTTAATGAAACACGACCAGTTTGTGTAGAATTACACTTTTGCGTTTTCAAAAATCTGCTCATGACCATCGTACGTCATACTATTCGATGGTCAACAGCAATCTAGTTAAAGCTATAAAATGTACGTAGTCGAATTTTCGAGGGTGTGAATAACCTGAAAAAATTTAATTTGGTGGCCGTATGTGCTCAAAGGAAACATTTTTATTTAGTTATCGGCAAAATTAACGAAAAATCTAATATAAAGAGCGGCGTGTGCTCGCTTCCATTTTCGACTTTTTCATGGTGACCCTAGGCAACAGTGACACACTTTTTCATTTCCCTTACATTTGAATTTTAATCCGTCCATCTAATGAGAGTAAGTTTCGTATGCTCGATCAAATATGCATAAAAAGCTTGATTCCTGAGTTCCTGACGTTTCCCTTTTTAAAAATGTCGGGAAATGCTAATTGGGGACCAATAGCCGTTCAACGTAAAAAGTAAATTGGCGTGCCATAAAGGGTGCAAACACTCCTTTGTTGGCAGTAGGCAATGGACGCAACGGTGCGGTGTGACAATTGCCGACAAAAGTTAGTTCCTCGCGTAGAGATTTCCGAAGTATTGGACATAGTTTCAGCAGCAAATCGCGCAAATATTACGCAGAGAATTTGTGACTCCGAGAGGAAGCGAGATACCAAGGAAATTGTGTAACGCGCTAATAATTTTAGTATTTTAGTCATTTTATAGCATTTTTTATATCCTGAAGATGGCATGAAAACTATGTCTGGGATTATCTAGCTAAAAATAAACGAGCAATGCCTGATGGATATTTTAAGCGTGTTTACAGCTATTTTGTAGCTATTTCGCTTCACTCGGATATGAAGGGTTAACAAGTGCAAGATATCTAGTATATTCAACGTTAGTTTTTTTTTAATAACTTATTGCGGCAAACGAGCAAGCGGGTCACCTGATGATAAGTAATCACCGCTGCCCATGGACAACCACAACACCAGGGGTATCGCAGTGTTGCCGGCCTTTTAAGTAGGTATTTACGTAAAGTGAAGTTTTGTTTGCACACATATGGAAGGACCCAATGTCTAAGATACAGGCTCAGCCTACTGGTTTGGTTGCTAGCAGATTGGACGTATGTACGCATGATTACTTTTTTGTTACATTACTTTTTTGCATTGCTTAGTACTTTATTTGTATTGCCAATAGCGATCTTTTTTAGCGAAAGCTGCATTGTATTGTATCTGGGGGCACGGAAGTGCCCCCGCCAAAAGGAGCCAAGCGAAGTGCTAGGGGACTACCTACTTTTTCTCGAAGCGTTTCGATTTTTTTAAAGTTTCTGGATGACTCTGTTCACTCTGGTCAAAGAAAAAATACACTGACGAACTCTAGTACACACAGTGCACAACTCAGTAGCGGCGGTGTTTATATAAAGACCAAGGGCGTATTTCTATACACTGTAAGGGGTGTGTGTAATAAGTAGTATGTCGTTTTAATTTCAGAGTCCATGTAGGTATGCACTTACACAACCATTCATCACAACATTGAAAAGCATAATAAATTCAGCCCTTGTGTACTGAATCGCCGAATTCAATTAAATTCATGGCTAGACCAGACTCAGCTTTATAGAAATCTATAAAGCGACATGAAGGGCTGCTGCCCCAGCCCTGCGGGTTGAATGGATGAATTGCATCGACCCCTATGGGGTGAATTTCCTGTTTCGCTTTTGTTTTTTTTGGCTCACTTTGAACTTGATGTACTTATGATCGTTAAGAATTGTGGCATAATGTTAAACTGTAGCAAAGCATATTCTTCAATTAAAATATCCATGGAAAACGATGAAAATTTTGAAAATGTCGCATATAGGTTTCTAAACCTATATGCGACATTATCAAAATTTTGCATTTTGCATTGATTTAATTTCCTTAGTTTCGATGTCTTTCTGTAATTGTTTTATAAGTGTAGTTCAATTTATTTAGTTTGGACAATATAATATGTACAGTCGGGGGCAGATGAACATCACCTGCCCCTGACGGTACCATATTTTATTTCTGTACATGTCCTAAATAATTCACCATCATCATGAGCCAAATTTAATTGTTTCTCATAAATAAAGAAAAAGCTTGTACTAAAAATGGGAACGCCTTGTTTTTAGCTGAATACTTAACATTACGTAAGTTTTGATTTAGTTTTAAATTTTGGGTTTGGGAATGTAACTTATTCTTCCTAACTTTATCAATTAGGCATACCCCTAAATATCCTAAACTCCATGGGTAGTTGGCAGATCAAGTCTGGGTTTGCGAGCTACGGTAAAAGACAATATTTGCGCAAAACTCAAAATTTGGAAAATGCATATGTCGAGTAGAATCAGCAAAAATATCAACAAATCTCTAAGACCGTGCAAACGTATTCCGAATTTTAGAATCAACTTCCTGCGGCGATGTTTCCGAATCGATACGTTATCGGTTAACGTTATTATATACCTTCAAAAAACGAGTCTCCGTCTTCTTGAAAGGCCGGCAACACTCCTGTTATACCCTTGGTGTTTCAGTGGTCCATGGGCAGCGGTGATCGCTTACAATCAGGTGACACGCTTGCTCGTTTGCCGCCCATATAAAAAAAGAGTGCTTCTCACGTTTGGCCGCTTTGTTGTACCTAGATCTTAGTTGGCATTTTATTCTGTGCTTCAATTATGGTATCTTCTCATGCCGATAATCGAATTTCTCACATTGATTATACGAGTTTGGACCGGTAATACGACCAGCTAGTGCTTAGCCTGTACAAGTACAGAGGACCACACAATTGGGTATTCCCGCCCGTCACATAAATTTGTTTTGAAGTTTGTGTAAGGACTTTGTATAGCTGAATGGTCTTTTTCTTATCATCATTTACTTTTGAGAGGAGATTATTCTAGTGACACTGAATTATGATTTTATGGATTAACAGTGGTATAATTCATAGATCATACTTTATAGTATACTAGCTGTCGCCCGCGGCTTCGCCCGCGTGAGTTTCGCTTAGATGAAAAATCTCTCTTGGAGCTTTTCATCAAATGTTCCAGATCTTCAATTTTTATACGTCAGCAGAAAATGCTCATCAGGTTGAACGACTTTTAATAAGGCGCCATTTCCATATATGTTATGGTGTAGCTGGTCTCTTGCAGTATCAGATGTTCCAGATCTTCAATTTTTATACGTCATCAGAAAATGCTCATCAGGTTGAACGACTTTTGTTAAGGAACCAATTCTTATAGTTTAGCTGTTCTGTTAAGGTTCTTCATCAGGTGTACCAGTTTTCAAAATAAATTATAGCCTAAATGTTGCCCAGGCTTAATAGCTATACAACAAAAAAAGTTTCATTCAAATCGGTTCAGTACTTTCGGAGATTAGCGTGATCATACATACAGACAGACAGACAGACAAGAATTTCAAAAAAAAATTTTTTGCTTTCTATTATTCATTTTAAGTGTCCCTCTATCCATTTCAGTCAAAAATACTAAATCTACAGACAAAATATTTTTACTGTTTTATTATATGTATAGATTAGCTTTTGCCCGCAGCTTCGCCCGCGTGAATTTCCGACGGGAACAGTGCTATTTCCCGGGATGAAAGGCAACCTATGTCCTTCTCCGTACTTCTAACTATGTGTATGCAAAATTTCAGGAAGATTGGTTCAGTAGATAAAGCGTGAAGAGGTAACAAACAAATAAACAAACTCACTTTCGCATTTATAATATTAGTTAGGATTCAAACCATAGAGTTAGAATTATTTTTTTTAATTTTATGCCTATCATTCACACTTATTTTTTTTTTATAAATGAATACCTAATAATATTGATTGCGTCAATGTATCCTCATGGAATTCAATGCGGCAGTAGGTAATAGCGGCGAAATTGAATTAATTCTGATCTGCTGTCGACTGTACTGCGGTCGTATTAACCCATGTGATATATTAAGGCTACATTGGCGGCTTCGCCCTCGAGTAATGTGTGTCGAATGCTTGTGCAAATAATACGTTATTACCTTTGAATTAGGGAATATCTTAACCTTTGAATTAGGGAATATCTTATTAAATACTATATCTGCATGAATGTAGAAAAGAGACAGATTTTATCTATTATGTCAAACTAAATCATGGTTACCCTCTCTCTATATTAGGAAATAAAAAACTGAATTGTTTAATTCCTTATTCAAGAGGTATTCCATTTAAAGCATCGATTTCAATAGCTGACTCGTGTAGCTTGTAGTTATTCCACTTATAACATTTTTCATACAAAAAAATGCATTGAAAAATACATGTATATTGAAAGTTCGGTGCGCTGAGAGAAATACCTCGTTCTCTATGTGACTGTTTCGGAATGTTACTGCATCGGGCAAAAATCATGGAAATTAGATGGCAGATATCAAATTAACGTAATAATTAAATATTAAAGTATCGTCACTTAAATTTTATAGGAAGAGCACAGTATGATAAGTATGATAACGTAAAATTAATAAAAATGGACCCGTACGTAAAGTTATATGTTTATTAATTAGTTGAACATACTTCGATAAAATAACTTACACAGGTGAATCCATTGCACGTTTGAAATGCACGTAGATTAAAATTATGAAGTCCTTTGAGTAAAGCAATAATGTACATGTTTATTTATTTTAGGATGTAATAAAATGATGCTTGGGAATGTTTTGAAGTGCGATGAGCTTTTCAAACGTCATACTATATCTGGCAAACGTTTCATTTGGTAAACCCTTATTTTATACCTAAACAAAAGTGGTGGTTCGTAACTATATATTAATTCATACATTTAGTGGCGTTTCGCAAACTTAAAAAATAATTTAAAAGATTACGAAAAGCCACTTTCGTTAGGTATTTAATGAGGATTACGAAACGACACGTTTGCCAGATGGGATTTAGCCAAAGCCACAAGTTGTAAATTACCCTCCAATGATGGTACGATCACAACCTATTATATAAAGATAATCAATATACATATAAATGTATGTACATTTTTTTTGCGATTCGATCCGTTTATAAATGAGTTTCTAAAAAAAGAAACTCGTTAACTTATGAATTACTTATTATATGTATAGATAAGAAACCTTAAAAATCTACTTTGGATGTTACAGAATATATTACAAACTAGCGATTGGCCCCTGCTTTGCGCGGGTGTGTTATGTATTTATCAATTTTCCGGAAGAATTGAAAATCGCATCAAAGTCAGTTGCGTACTAAAATTTGTAAGCGTAGGTACCGTCGCCAAGGACGCGGGAAACGACTATGTATTGATACTGATGCTTTACTTTCAGTATATGAATACGAAGTCGCACAAGTTTTTATTATATTTATTAGGAGTAACAAATAGGTAATCTCTCTCTCTCTCTCTCAGCCGAAAGACGTCCACTGCTGGACAAAGGCCAAATAATAGGTAATCTATAAATGAATAATTTTGTGTACCGCGGTTTTGTTTCCCTGTGTTCTTCATGAATTTGGCAAATCATTATATGTATATTATAAACAAGGTATAAAAAAATAGTTTATATTAAGATTAAATAAATAAGATGATTAAAATATTTAATTTTCTCCACAATAAACAAAAATAGAATTGTAGTAACAATGCATTGAAAAGGCAAACAATTAAACATCCAATGAAATGATAAGTTTCCAAAAAACACTGCTTAAATGTATCTACTTAAATACACTCAAT
The DNA here is from genome assembly GCA_018467065.1 of Ephestia elutella. Taxonomy (NCBI): domain Eukaryota; kingdom Metazoa; phylum Arthropoda; class Insecta; order Lepidoptera; family Pyralidae; genus Ephestia; species Ephestia elutella. Next base: position 6,028,857 of record CM031564.1, read on the forward strand.
ATTTTCAGTCCAAGCACTTACTTATATGAGCAATATTTCCATGTACTCAAAGAGGTATTGGAGTACGCGTAATAGAATGAATTTTGTTTGTAACAAGAAGAGGGCTTGGAGTAAATCAATCGCTTCATTTTCCAATACGATCTCCGGTGAAGGGTTATTGTGGTTATCAATAGGCTACGGAGGCCGCTTCACGGAGCTCTCGGGTATTCACGCGTTCCGTTTTATAAAGTTAATCTAGTTTTCAAAGGCTTTCTCGCTCTTAAAAAGTGGCTTCATTTTCACTGCGTTTATTTTATTCGATTCGATTTAAATAGTTTTTTTAAAAAGGTTTGTAGAAGAACTTACTTCAGTGTTTGTTTAATGTTTTTCTTTTATTTGTAGAAGAGGCCGTGGGAAAATGCTTGTTAATAGTCTATGCTTATTTTTAATTCTTACGAGAGCGAATATTTAAGACCAAATTTTGTAAATATGTTACCGGCAATCTGTATAATTCAGGTATTCCTAGACAATGTATGGAATATTTGAGGCGTTTAGTATATTTTTTTATCAAAATCAAAAATTGTTTATTTATGAATAAGAACTAACTTTCTAACTTTTCGTCTCGTTTCCAACAATCCATTTATTAGACTAAATTAAAGGTTTTCCTTTATTAGAATAAATGTCGACTGTTAGATAATGCTTTTGCATTAAGTCCACCTATTGTGGCATACATTGTATTTGTGCAATAAAGGATAAATATACAACATTTTCTAATTATTTTCCTGCCATAATAACACATATTCACGCCGTCGACGTTGTTGGCGTGAGTATAAGCGGCTTATTCTACGGCACTAATAGAGGCATTGTCTATTAGTCTGCGTAAGTAATTGATACTCACAGCAGAAACCAGGGATTTTGGCTCGTATTAGGACACTTTCTGAGAGAAATGCCGCGATAATTTTCCAGGTTTTCTCTAGCTAAAATCCGGAAATTAGTTTTATATATAGCGGCAATAGTAAATTCAACAACAGCTAAGTACGAGAAAGTTGTTTATCTTAAAATAAGAAACAAATAGTATTCACATTTTTTTCTATGTCGTTCACCTACAACAGGCAAAGTAAACGTTCTACTCAATTAAAAATCACAATCTTCGCGTGGACTTATGACCCTTGCTTTGTAGCGAAATAATTATATCTGATATTCTTCTTTACACCAAATTGTGGTGTACTCTAATTTTATGTTAAAAATAAATCTTGCTAAACTTCTTCGTATTTCCTTCGGGGGCCAAGCATTACTAACCCACGAGAAAGCAACATAAAATTGGCTATGGCCTATGAGAAAAAGAATCAATCAAGTCTTTAGAAAAAGGTATAATGCCCAGCTTTCCAATTAAACTTACTTGAGCAGTTTGGTTGAGCATTTAGGAACAATTGGGCTGCTCAACTATCCGCAGTTGAGCACTAGTGGGGTAAGATTGAGATCGACATTAGCCGACTTTTCCACCGTTAAATTTCTCATATTCAGAAGTGCTATCACCAGTAGCAAAGATGCCAGTCTTTTGAATTCACCTATTTATACCGATATATCTGGTTTTTGTAATATTTTGGTCTCCAACTAAATACAAATAAAACAACGAACCAGTTAAATGCATTTAACCTAATATGAACGGAAATGCATCCGTTTTCAAACATATTTATTGCAGAGCGAATAAAATATCCGAGAAATAGGGGAATCTTTGCTCCTAGATGCTTTGCAGTTTTATAACATTATCCGATGTGGTCGACGCAAAATTAAAGATACTATAGAGGATAACTATCTAATAGTAATGAATAATGTCCTTTTGTATATAAAAGCTTAAAGGGAGTTAAGAATATAGAAGAAGCAAGTAGAAATCTATAGTCTCAGATTACCACGAACAATCCGGAAGCGGAAAACAGGCATGATGCTAGGTATAAGTATTCGTTTTTTTAAAGCCTATTTTTTTTTTGAGTCCTACTGCTGGGCCTACCTACCTACTCTCTGCTTCCACACATGACGAAGTGGTATCCCGCCATTTGCCCAAAAAGCGCTGTATATCGTCGCGCTACCTCGTTCCTCGTTCTTGTTATATACGTGTAAAAGTAAAGTTTTTTCACAGTGAATGTTTCCAAATTAAATTACTGATCCGATTCCACATACAAATTTTTGTTTTCATTCCAATTCCAATGTATCACGAACAAAATATTTACATATATGCCATATAAAAATTGTTATAGGTATCTTATTTTAAACGTGAAGACAATCCTTTTTTGGATTTTTGTGCACCTCAGATGCAGTAAGTACTCAGTACTAGTACTCTTATATAGAAATTAGATATGGTGAAAAAAATAATCCTGCTTGCATGGAATTTTTTCGCCATATCTAATTTCTATATGAGAGTACTTTATTGAAGACAATCGTTCTCTCCAATTAAACAGCACAAAATATACGCTAGCCTTGCCCTCGGTAGCCCGCATGAAGTTCGTTATTCAATGGAATTTCCAAAACTCCTTTTTCACTGCTCAATCACGCTATTTACAGTCTACGTTCAGAGGTTTCGCCTTTGCGTCAATCCCAATCAATCTATACAGACTGCTCTTACATTTTCATCATCACCATTCTGTACTAACATTATTTTGTCATTCGGCAGCGACGGGGCCGGTATCCAACCAGGGGATTTGCGACATTCCGGCTTCGTTCTCGGAATTATTGATAGGCGGTCGACCACTATCGGAAAATATAATTTCATTTTCTGCTATCCACTCGGGTCGCTCTTATTTTTTTCCTTTTGTTATTCGACTGGCAAGTAGTAAGAAATTGTTGAAAACTTAGCGGGACTCGACTTATTACGAAGAGATATTACTCTGTAGGCATGTATTATTTGGAGATAGTCCTAATTTAAGCTAGTACGAATTAAAATTGAAATCTGGAATAATGTTCTGTGTTTTTGTCCCCAAAGAGCATCAAGAATTGGATTAACACTATGCTTAATAAGGTACTAGCTGTTTAGGTACCTTAGGTAAATGAAAATAATCACGTTGCCTTACCGCATGTCTTCTCTCGCTACTCGTTTGTCCTATGTTATTTCACCATCATCATAGAATTTATGAAAGGCTCTTGTCGGTGAAGTTCTTTCAATCTTCCATATATTATGGGCCAATATTCAAATCAAGCCTTCAAGTAGGAACTCAAACTTGAAGCATAAAGTCTTAGGAGTGGTACTTCTAATAACTTAATTTAACTTCACTTCTTAAAGTAAAGTTAAGAAGTTTAAGTCAAGTGTGAAATGTCTGAACAAATACGGCTCAAAAGTAAGATTTTCTTGGTCTAACTCAATTCCGCGCAACTTATATAATTTGTGACCGCGGTGTGACGGCGCCAATTCGGGGACTTCCCGGCGCAGTGCGTCCTGCGGCTCAGTGCCACATGAGAATTCATTCATGTGTCAGTGCTTAATTTGAAATAGTTAGTTATAATTTTTATTTTTTTTTATAAATAAATATATACGGACAAATCACACAGATTGAGTTAGCCCCGGGACTTGTGTTATGGGATACTAACTCAACGATACTATATTTTATGATAAATACATATATAGATAAACATCCAAGACCCAGGCCAATCTGAAGAAAATCATTTTCCATCTTGACCTGACCGGGGATCGAACGCGGGACCTCCGGTGTGGCAGTCTGGCGTGATAACCGTTAGGCCACGGAGGTCGTCAAATAACTTGCACCCCATCCCGGCTTTGCTCGGGAGGTACATACATAAATTGTAGCATATGTAACCCAGGTATAATGTAGCTTTCTACTGGTTAATGAATTTTTGAAATCGTTTCAGTAGTTTCAACGATTACCCCCTACAGTATGATAACCCCCCATGGATTGTTGTTTGTTGGATAGTTTTTGAGGTTTGCTTTACCGGTGGAGCGAAATCCAAGGCTTGTACCTCCCAGAAAGTACCAGTACTTTATTTACATGAGAATTTGGTACCGCCACCAACCGGTTCCAAGCCCTGAAACCTGCCATAGGTAGAACATAGGGTACTTTTTATGGTAACCGATGATCTGATGAGGTTCAGAAAGACTTGCGCGAGCTACACGCCGATGACTGGCAGGAGATGGCGCAGGACAGACTCAAATGGAGATCCTTATTATCGGAGCCCAAGACTCATTTTTGATCGCTGCGCCAAAATAGCTAGTACTTTTTATCACATGTATTCATTCAGATTAGGCTCAAATAGCCACACAATGGGTCCCTCCTGGCTGATGCCGAAAAAGGGGCCGCCCCGGAACGAGTTGGTCGGATGATCTGGACGCGACTGATGGAGAGTGGAGGGCTCATGCACTGATTAGACAGGAGTAACGAACTAAAAGGTAGGCCTTTGCCCAGCAGTGGGACAGTATTGGCCAATAAAAAAAAATCATTCTAAATGTAGCGCAGCCGTGTGGCGCATCATCATATCATATCATTTGGATCCAGTCAACTATATATAATCTAATTAGTTACCAATAATTTCCGATCGCGAAGCATAATTATCTGGCACCGGTGAGCGATTATACCACGGACGATATATTAAACCTTGTCATTAAACATACTATATTACACCTATTACTATGCATTATTATACATTTTATATTACACTTTCTTTTTGTCTCCCCATCTCGTTTCCAAAAATCCCTTTATCTGCTTACCCCAAAGGTCGACTGTTAGATAATGCTTTTGCATTAAGTCCGCCTATTGTGCCATACATTGTATTTGTGCAATAAAGGTTAAATAAATAAACTCAGCGTATGTAAATGGCACGACCTTTACTTATCCACCTTGTTTCAGCGAAGTTCGTCTTTATGACGTATCCTAACAAATCAAAATAGACATCTTTTTTACACGACTGACCAAAAAAGGAGTGTTATGTTTTCAAGGTTCATGTATCTATGTTTGTATGTAAACTCCATTTTTTCTTAGTTGTCCTATTATTTAAACTTATCATTTAAAATTTATATTTAACTTATGATTTACAATTATCATCACAGTCCTTTTTTTGATTTTTGTTGAAAATAAATCAAATATTAGTTCAAACCTAAACATTCTAAAGTAAAACATTTATTAACCACGAAAGTAATTTCCTAAAAAGTCTATTTTAATTTATATTGTTGTAAAATCATAAAAAGACATGGTACGATTATTTACATAATAGGACAATTATGAATAAACAGACTTATGAATAAGTTTCTTTATTCCACTATAAGTCTTGAACGGCTTAACAGATTTTAATGCGAGAGGTATTTTTAGATTCCTTGCATTCCTCCGAGTGACATAGGCTATGTGAGTTGGCAGTCGTGTTTTTTATTTTTTAATAATCAAATCTTTAGGTTTTGCTATAAAAGCTTTAAAACACGTGTTTAGAGTCGCAATATGTGTAGGTATTTGGGTCAAATCTAATAATACATATGTTTGTACTTACCTTATTGGATAAAATAAATATTTTCTATTTATTTACTTTTTTACAGCTTCTTGTTTTTTTGTTTGTAAACTCTTTATTGCACATACACACAAGAAAAATACAAAACATAGTGAAACAAAAAGAGAGGGTACGATGGCGGACTTATTCCAAAAACATACATACATACATGGCTTCTTGTTACATACTTTCGTCCTTTTTCACGAAATCACTTCAACAGAATGCAAGCAAAAGGAAAGTATCCAAAATTGAGGAACCTCAAAAAGAAAGAGTTCTAATGTCTGTCTCTTTCCCTGTCTACCGGGGGCAGCACGAAAATTTTTATTTGTGTAGAAATTATATTTTTAATATTTAGGTACGCAATAATATAATGTAAAAATGTAAATTTGCTTTAAAAATGTGTATTATTTAAGTATAAAATATATCTTGATGTTAGATCACTGACTCTGAATATTTTTAAAATTCCCTTGTCTAATACCAAATCCTATCCTAACTAATATTATAAATGCGAAAGTGAGTTTGTTTGTTTATTTGTTTGTTACCCCTTCACGCTCTATCTTTTGAACCAATCTTCCTGAAATTTTACATACACATAGTTAGAAGTACGGAGAAGGACATAGGGTACCTTTTATCCCGGGAAAAAGCACTGTTCCCGCGGGAATTTCACGCGAGCGTAGCCGCGGGCAAAAGCTAGTATTATATAAACTAATACTAAATAAAAATTTGCTTTGGTTGGGTTGCATGACAAATTAAACGTAAACGTAACTTGTTATGGTTAGTGTTAAAGTTACGTTTACATTTGTCATACTATTAGACAACTGGTGCAAATCACATTTCCCGGTTCGGTTAACATAAAGTATGGCGGTGCAACTCAGCCTAAGCCTTAAATGTAAATTTAAACGACACAAATTTCCACGTCAATATTTCGCCTTTTACAGGTGTTTTCATTCAATCCCACTGGTATTGAATAGCCCGATGCAATAGACATGCTATTCTCGACTCTATACTTACTAGTCAAAGTTCAATATTCCTCGAGTTGGCAGAGAGTAGTAAACGAACTAACAAAACGAGGCCTCCAATTTCAAATGTGTCGAAATCAATCGAAGAATTTGGGTATCAAATTGAAAGAATTGACAGCGCGAAATATTTTCTGTTAAAGATTTAAAAATAGATGTAACATGGAACTACCGTTTGTTTAGTATAATGTATTTATATCACTGATCAATATTATTATAAGTTTTTTTTTTACATAAAAACATCTACCTTGATTATTATCTGTTGCTCTGACGTGCACTCTGGCTCTTCCATTAAATAAATAAATACGGACAAATCACACAGATTGAGTTAGCCCCAAAGTAAGTTTCCGACTTGTGTTGTGGGATATAACTCAACGATACTATAATTTATGACAAATACATAAAATAGATAAACATCCAAGACCCCTGGGTCTCAATCTGAAAAAGATCATTTTGCATCTTGACCCGACCGGGGATCGAACCCAGGACTTTCGGTGTGGCAGTCCGGCGGCGTATAACCGTTAGGGAGGTCGTCATTCATTTGTCATCATTCTTCCATTTGTCTTAAAATTCCAAATTCAATCCGATATGATAATTGCCCAGTGATAACACGTCTATATGTCATCTCTATTGATTGGTTCGCGCTGGCCCTAACAATAGCTGCTTTGTCAGCCTTTGTTGGATAATTAACTGTCTGATACACTACTGTACAACGCAATTGTCATATGACAGCCCAAGCGTCACTATGTGTTCAAAGTCAATTGAATTCACGCTTTGACTGTGAATTGATTGGTATAACTGACGTTATTGCAAGAACATTTCGTCTACATCGATATTAAGGCGAGGAACAACCCCACATCATCATCCTAACTAATAGTATACAGGCGAAAGTGAGTTTGTTTGTTTGTTTATTTATTTCCTGTTACCTCTTCACGCTTTATCTACTGAACCAATCTTTTGCATACACATAGTTCGAAGTACTGAGAAGGACATAGGGTACCTTTCCTCCCGGAAAAAAACACTGTTCTCGTGGAAAATTCACGGGGATGAAACCGCGGGCAGTTAGTTTGTAATAATTGACATTTTTTATGACGAAATTTACCTAATTAGAGTTAAATTACGAAGTGGAAAATAATAAAGGATAAAGATTATGATCTTTATAAATCGTGTACTCTTTAATAAAAATATATATTTTCGGCTTAATTAATTTATAAAGCCACCTAAAATTTAAAGAAAATTTAATCTTTCATGTCTCCTATATAGCAGTTTTAAAGATTTTTAAAGAACTCAAATCTTTTTTTCCAAAAGTATCTCGGTATCTAACTTAAATGCAATATTTTATACATAGTTAAAAATCCCATTAGTGCCAATACTGCATATTAATAAATTAACAAGCTTAAAGTTAAGAAATATTTTTATAACTTTAATCGATATTTACAAGTTAACGGTAGTTACGGTACTTTTTTAATAAAAAGTCTAAGCTTTCCAGAATCTTTAAAAATGCTATATAGTGCGATCGAGACAATTGTCAAAAAGTCAATTTTGTGAACAGGCTCAGAAATAGGTAGTAAATTTTTTTTTACCCAGATTGCACCAGCCGTGGTCACCGGAACCAATCAATAAATAACGAGGAAGTTGTAATATAACAGTAGATAAAATACAGGAAGCATTGTTTTCTTATTATTTGTTTTATTTTTCTTGGTCTAGCACTATCCGCTCGTTCGATGTATTTTATTTTTATTATATTTATAAGCTGTTAATCCGGTTTCGTGCGGAAAAATATAAAGAACTTCCCGTTTATTAACCGTGTAAGAAACATTTATTTATTATATTCCACCTCTTGCTAAGGAGTGCATTATTTAATTTTATACCTCTGTCTTGTAAATTATCTTGACATTTTATTGGAATTACATTTTGCTGATTTGAGATTGGTAAAAAAGATCGTTCATTAATATGCACGTTTGTAAAGTTCATGTTAGCTTTGAATACCGTTTGCATTCCGTGTCAGTATAATAAAAAAAATAAAATGACAGGTCAGTCGTTAAAATAACTGGTATAAGCATAGATTGACTTTGCACCTGATAAGTAATAGAAAATCACAAAATTACAAGTCACCTCATTCTTTTGTATCTTTTGTAGTTCGTAGGAATCGTAGACTCGTAGACATAGCTACGACTTACTGTCTACGAGCCGTACGGCTCGTAGACAGTAAGTCGTAGCTCGTAGACACGGCTCGTAGACAATAAGTCGTAGATCGTAGACACGGCTCGTAGACAATAAGTCGTAGATCGTAGACACGGCTCGTAGACAGCTCGTAGACAGTTAGTAGTAGACTCGTAGACAGTAAAGTCGTAGCTCGTGGACATGGTTCGTAATTGTTACTTGTAGACACTTGTAGATAGCTACGGTTCCACTACGGAATCGCAGCCGTGAAATGCTAATACTTAATCCAAAAGGGGGTCTATAACGGCCAATTTTATGAATCGGAATTCTCATTAATCAAGTATTTTAAAGTGAACCTGTGAAGTGGTTTCATAAGGTTCATTTTTAAATATTTAGGAAATGAGAAATGATGATCCATTTCTCATTTCCTAAATATTAAAAAATTATATCATATATTTCGATTATTCAAATTATATCTACTTTACGAGCTATATATTCTTGTCGATTTCATTACAAATACAAACTTATACAAATCATTTTTCTTGGCAATATAAAAGGAGTTGTTTGCTTTTACCTTCTGCTTTTATTTTAGAAGACACAAATCCATACCTAAATAGTCTAGTTATAAATTATTTGTAAAAAAATTGATTGCCTACTTAAAGCTTTTCATTTAAATATGAACAAGATAAATCAATGTATAAGGAAGTAACGAAGCAAGTTGTTCGAATGTAACTTAGTTCAGGAGTGTCCAAGGAAGCGCCTGCCTCGCCGCCTCGCTTCCGTCTCGCGGACATTTAGATATAATAGTTCTTCCCTGTAATGTTATTGATTAAGAATATTGTTTCTCGATATTGCTTTTTATTAGTTTATTTAAAAAATATATTTATTTTTTGTTTAGTTATTTTTCAGTAAATTTAGTTTATGTTTCAGTTTTTAGTTTATTTTTTCCCTGATTTACTTGTTTAAGGTTTATTGTTATTGACTAAAAACAAGCTGTTTACTTTATTTGAGTAGCAAATACATGTATACAATATTTAAAAATCAAATATCGTTTCTTATTTGTTTAAAGCAATTCTTTAAAAAAAAGTTTATGTTCGGTAAAATCAAACTAAATTTGTAGTTCAACAGAATATCTTATGATACTTTTTTTAAGTTAGTTTACACTTCACTAGAGAAATGAATTTCAAAACCCAATTTGAAACTTTTTGTTTGATATTTCCTACACGAGCGGAATCGAATACGTGAATGAATGAGGTTCAATAAACTTAGCTCAGGCCAAAAATATACTGAAACTATTAGAAGGCACTCGGAACTCTATTATTGAAACCATTGACTCCGTTGGGACTAGTTTTCAGTTGTTAGATCAAATCTAACTATAAACTATTAGTGCAACAGATTAGAATCACAAATTTGACATTTGAATGAGTCTGACACCTTCAAGCTTCTTGAATATTTATTTTATTTACCTGTAACACACTCGATAAGTAAAGAAAAAAGTATCTTTCTGACTGGGCCATAGAGATACGAAGTAAAGTTTGTGATTGGCATGTGATTTGGTTGTAAAATACTACAGACACACAATACAATACTAGTACTACAGAAATACTAGATGTCAAACTAGTGTCTCAAACATCAAGCTACTTTATGTGACTCTTCTTTCGTAGGAAATTTAGGATTAAAATTTAAAAATTACATTGAATTTTTTTTCTAAATAATGGGTTGATTTTTGATCAAGTACAAAAAATACATTCATCCGAATTTCGCATTAACAATGAGATTGAGAGAAGAAGAAGAAGAGATTATATACATTAGAGATATACAAATCATCTCTATATATATCACTGACTTCTTTCGTTACTGACTGACAGACAATGCACAGCCAAAACTACTGGGCGTTGGAACCTGAAATTTGTCATGTAGGTTCCTTAAGAAGTGTAAGGGAGCTCTAATAGAGGATTTCCCGAAATTCCCACAAAAACAAAGTCCCGGGCCCATGCTAGTCCTAACTAATATTATAAATGCGAAAGTGAGTTTGTTGGTTTGTTTGTTACCTCTTCACGCTTTATCTACTGAACCAATCTTCCTGAAATTTCGCATACAAATAGCTGGAAGTACGGAGAAGGACATAGGATACCTTTCATTCCGGGAAAAACCACTGTTCCCGTGGGAAATTTACGCGAGCGAAGCCGCGCGCAAAAGCTAGTAATATATAACGGAAAGTATTCCAAACACCTATAAATAGATAACGAAAGTTCCGGTACAAATGTTCATCAAAATGCTGCCGCAAACTTTGCTATCTCCAGTTCACAGATAAAATAGAAAATCAGACTGAGTTTATCATGGCGGGAACATTCGACGAGTTCAATACACACTCCGACCGTTCGGAAATCTGAAGTGCACGTGCTTATTTTTTAAAAGCGACATTGTAAATTAAGTGCGCTATTTGCATCACTTTTCGCACGATACTTTTTGGGTTGCCTAATGGTAAGCAATAATTAATCCTACTAATAGTAGTAGATAAATAATATAGAAATTCTTAATAAGAATAAATATCTTAAATAATGTATGTGATTTTGTGAGTATCAAGCAAAATCTATTGGACGGATTTTGATAAAATTTGATTTAATCAAGTCCTGGAATGAAACATGAGTTACTATTTATACCATAATTTCTTCAGAAATAGAATCCTTCGACGCAGCTTATACAAGAAATAAATGATACTGCCATTCCTAAATAAATAAGAATTACAAAATTCACTATTGTTTTTAAGCGTAAACAAAAAGTTAAGAATTGTTCACATTCAAGTACATAATATCTCGATGCATTCAATTATCTCGTTAAACTGAAACACAAAGAGACATTTTAAAACTAACAGCGTTAAATCCGCCATTCCAATTTATCCTTTACAATTTGATCCTCCGGACGAGCGGCTAAAATAATATGAATCCAGTATAAAACTCACTCTTCTGACTGAGCTCTACTGATACAAGATTTATGTTTGTTTAAAAGGTTGCGAGAAAATTACATATATGAGTTTTACGTTTATACGTTTTATTTAAATGTCAATGCCAGCTAAAATTACTATAGATAAATAAATAATATACAAACACATAGATTGAGTTAGCCCCAAAGTAAGTTCGAGACTTGTGTTATTGGATGCTAACTCAACGATACTATACTTCAAAACAAATACATGTATAGATAAACATCTAAGACCCAGGTCAATCTGAAAAAAATATTTTCCACTTTGACCCGACCGGAGATCGAACCCGGGACCTCCGGTGTGGCCGTCCGGCGTGATGACCGTTAAGCCACGGATGTCATCAATGATATTGAGTTTTATCATGAGTTTTATCGGTGTTTTTCTTTGTAGTCTTTCCTAAGTGCTAGTAGTCTGAAGTACATATATGAAGTAGCTGATTGGCGTCAAAACGTATTTTTGAAAATTTAATTTCTGAATAAATACTTCATACTACATTTTCGACCAACAAGGATTTCTGCGCGCGGTCCAGGAGCCCGTGTTCCTCTGTGTACCGCATTTGGATATGTAATATTATTTTTCGCGCCGTTTTTAAAAAAATAAACAAAAAAAGGTAAAACCAAAGCTTACCTAGAAATAAAAAAAATACCTAGAAATTAATAATAATAAGCATAACTCAGTTGCGGTTTGAAGGAAGGTTAAACTTTAAACTCACTAACAGATTTATAAAATCAAAAAGTAAAAATTAGGATAATCAATTATGAACACAACCTATAATATCAACATGACCAATAAATCGAAACCATCCAAACGATTATTATCCGTTTACTACACTCAGAGTGCGTCAAACTTATGCATAACGAATTCCATTGGAAAACTAGCTGGAATTCATCGGAATTTCCGACTGATTGCCCAATCAGCTTCGACAGGGCTCGCGAAGCTCAAATACGAAAACGACCCCGGATTGCCAAATATTTCGGAGTTTTATTAACCCTAACAAACAAAACCGAATTTTGGTAATTAGTTTGTAGTTACACGATAGGGTTACTTTGTACGTAATTGGAGATGAGTATGTGAAACATCATTGCGTTTAATTTTAATTAGTGGATTTAGCGGTAAATACATCGAAAATTTCCAACTAATATTATAAATGCGAAACTGAGTTTGTTTGTCATCTCATCACGTTTTATGTACTGAACCAACCTTCTTGGAATTTCGCAAAATATTTGTTAAAAGTACTGAAATAGACATGCCCATTACAATAACCATGTTAAATTAAACACGCGGGCGAAGTCGCGGGTAAAATGTAGTGCATATAAGGCTTTCAAAATATTTTTATTGACAACGAAAATAGTCGAAAATGCCACCAAACGTTATTCCACTTGTTTAATTTATCTATTTCTTACGTTAGTTATCCCTGTTAGTTCCAAAATTCAAAACATTGGACTATCATGGGCCTTGACTTTGTTCCCATGGGAATTTCGGAAAACCTTCTCTTAGTACTATCTTACACAACCAAGGAATCAACATGACAAATTTCATTTTCCTACGCCAAGTATTTTTGGCTGTGCATTGTCTGACAGCCACACAGTCAGTAACGCAAGGTTTTTTAAATAAATTGATTGATGAATTGGTTTAGTTCGGTACAATTCCGAATTTATGTAGTAGGTATCTAATGAAACGCAATCCTATCCTGGTACTCTACTCGCATCTATCTAGAATGCGGTTGTGGTCGTTATTATTATGTAATAGTAACTCCACAGGTTCGTAGCCACTGCCCACCGGCCTTCATAGCCGCAAACCATATTCGAACCCACTCCAATTAGCACTACCATTGAACTGAGTTAAGTAATATTGATGAAAGCTTTTACCGAAACTTTTGCGTTGCTAAAAACTTGGGGATGTTATGAACGGATGCTAAAATATTAGGGAAAAATGAATTCGGAAATTTATTCTACTCAGCCAAATACCGACGACGTGAGCAAATGTAAATGTTAAGCTTAAAAGCTTATAAGGGTCATCGTATTTACGCTGACTATGACGTTACTGGCGAGAATGGTCGTGTCAATGGTATAATACTGTAATTTAAATTTGACACATCGACATTGACAGCGTTGTACCATCTGACATATGTCTGTCCTTACTTGTATGTGCTGACATCCGGTGGAATATTTGAACGCGATACATTATACAATTGTAGATTTTTCAGTGCAGTGAACATGGTTTCAATGAGGGATTTTCCGAGACCCATATTTAAAAAAAATAGTTCCAGATGACTTCATAAATGGCGCTTAGTAGAAGGCGAGAGAAAAAGTTCCATACAAAAAGCAAACATTCACTGGATTGGCATTTTAAAAAAATAAAACTTAGTAAAAAAAAACAGCTAAAAAGTATCAATATTGTGATTTGTGCAACTGTCAAACTGTTATGAGATTTTTTTTCTGTCTCTGGTTGATAAGAAAAAGCGCACAATATAGGTTCAGCCATTATTACGACTCGGCTTTCATAAAGCGCTATCTATTGAGACTTTTTTATACCTACTGATTTTTTTTTCTTAATTAACTGTCAGAAAAATCGCTCATTGGTAAAATTTCAAGAAAATGGTTTCCTGAAATTTCCCATTCATGTAGTTAGGAGTACTGAGAAGGATATAGGGTACTTTTAATCCCAAAATTCCTATTGCAGCTGAGCCCCAAGGTTCAGCTAGTATTACATTAAAATAAAAATTATGCGTCCGTTACCAAAAGTGAAATAATAACTGTTCTGTTAACGGGCATAAATTACCAATATGGACGGCAGGCGATTTTCCAATAGTAGCCGAACTAATTATCTGGCAATGGACGTCAGAGCGAGCCGTCAGTCGCGTGAAGCCGTGAAGCGTATTATTTTGCGATCCATTGATGCCGCATCATCGGATAGGTAATACTCAGGCTTTCTTTTGTGTGTATCCTAATTACGCTATTTTTTATAGTATGACGTGGTTGGTATTACATAAATTTAAATAACAAATACTCTGTACAAAACAGAACTTTAGTGGACATTTCGTATATAATATTGCCACAGAATGAGCCTCTAATTCTATTTGCCTTATTATTCAAAATTATGCAAATATTGTGACATAGGAACGTGGAACTTAATTAATTTGTAGCTAGTTGTGACAAATCATAAACTAATTCGCTATTAATTAGTTTCCACGTTAAGTTTTGACCTTTTTGAAGTAGGGTCTAGCCCATTGCAGTGTGAAGACTAAATATACAATTATAAATAATTTCTGCTAAGTCTCCTTTGTTTGTAACTATTTCTCGCTAAAATATATCAGCAAAACAATAACAATAACATTTCTAAAAGCAGTGTTGAAACCGTCATTTTGATATGTGAGGTATATTCCGAGGCGGGCCCGATGTTTTGTTTCCATTCACTTAAACACACCCGGATTGACGTGCAGCAAGTTGGTGCCGCTAAAAGCTACCGCCATAGCCAGAGACTTCACCTCAATCAGTAGGTAGCATGCCTATATATTTTTCTTGTTGATTAATCTGCCTATTAAGTTATTTCATGATTTTAAGTTTTATAATGGAAGTCGATTCATTTATTTGGAAAAAAAAATATCACAAGTATATTTCAACTGTTTTATTTAGTAGAAAATATTGTACGAAATGATCCTATAGTGTGGTTCAGTCAGCCCGGAATTGTTCCCTAGCCTTCTAAAACCAACAAAGACTAGCAAAGTGCATCTAACGTTGAATCGGGATTGATCCGGGATCAAAGAGCTTCAGATCAGATCGCAAAGGCTCGGCTGTGTTTATATACTCTATGGCCCTCCATTCGTCTACACTACACAATGTAAGGGAATCTGTGCACCAATAGCAAATTACCCTATCTGTAAACATGTCTGCATTCCATACACTTAATGGAGTTATTTAGTATTCTGTGAAACTGTATATTTATAGTTCGAGTCTCACGACTCTTGGCTCTGTCTACCCCGTAAGGGATAAAGACGTGATTCTATGTATGTATGTACATTTATATAAATATGCTTCTGAAGACGGTAAATATTAGAAACCTGTTATAGCTATGTTATTTCTGTTAAGTTATTTCAACCCGTGTGGTTCCCGGGTTAGAATAGGACCACTCCATCTCATTCCATGGATGTCGTAAGAGGCGACTAAGGGAAATGCTTCCGATGGGCAGCAGCGTCGGAAGCTCACAAAGCCAAAAAAAACTGCGCTCGCCAACCCGCCTGCCAAGCGTGGTGAGTATGGCAAATCCCCCCAAAATCTTGGGGGAGACCTTTATCCAGCAGTGGATATTTTGCGGTATTTCAAATTACAGAGGGAAAATTAATAACGTAAAGCTTTTGACAATCATCATACAAATTTAAAACAATGAAGTACGATACAGACAACAATTATTTATTGAGTAATATCTAAAGGGAAATTAAGTAGAGCTACAATACCTGCATGTATCTGCATTCAATGGTACGACGAGGAATCACAATTCCTTATCGTGCCACTGGTGGAACAAGTTGATGAAGTTGATGAACACGACGAGGATAAAGGGAAAGGTTTTCGTAAATTCAATTGCAGAGCACTACCTGTGACCAATAAATACTAAATAGTAATAAACTCTAGCAAGTAGTATTTGCCAATGTAGAGCAATATTTTTAGACTTTTTAAAAAAATATTTCAAAAAAGGATGCATTATTTTTTTACAGAAATATATCACCACTAGCTGTCGCCTGCGGCTTCGCCCGCGTGAGTTTCACTTACATGAAAAATTTCTCTTGGATCTTTTCATCAGATTTTCCAGATCTTAAATTTTTATACGTCAGCAGAAAATGCTCATCAGGTTGAACGACTTTTACTAAGGAGCCATTTCCATATAATATATGTTATAGTGTAACTGGTCTCTTGGAGTTATTCATCCGAAGTTTCCAGACCTTCAATTTTTATACGCCAGTAGAAAATGCTCATCAGGTTGAACGACTTGTGTTAAGGCACCATTTCCATATATCTTATAGTTTAACAGTTCTGTTTTGGTTCTTCACCAAGTGCTGCAGTTTTCAAAATCAATTATAGCCTAAATGTTGCCTAGGCTTAATAGCTATACAACAAAAAAAGTTTCATTCAAATCAGTTCAGTACTTTCGGAGATTAGCGTGATCGTACAGACAGACAGACAAAAAATTCAATTTTTTTTTTGTTTTCTATTATTCTTTTTAAGTGTCCCTCTATCCATTTCAGTCAAAAATACTAAATGTGCAAACAAAATATTTTTACTGTTTTATTATATGTATAGATAACAAGTCACTCTTTGAATGTTGTGGATTTTTGAATATTATAATGTGTGTTAAAAATAATGATTATTTAGAAACTAGACTTCGATATTACTAAAATTATTTCGTTAGAGATTTTGAAATGAAATTAAAAGAGACAGTCGAATGTTCATCCATTTACGTATCGTTTAATTCGTTATGGACGTTGCCTAATTAATCGACTGATCCGGCTGCCCGAGCTACTGATGTCACTCGATGGACAATCGATCTTTCTGACCTCAGTCATAATTAATCGATAGTATCGGTACCATTTAAGCGAGTTTCACCTACAGCAACGTTATTGCGTTACTCGACCCTGACCGTGTTGTCCCTCCCTTCCCTACACCGTGTCTTCCCTTGGGTGTCATATTAGCCGAATAAGGGATAAACATTAAGTTTGACCACGTAAACAGACTGCCGCAAATAGCGGTATCAGCATTCCGTATAATAAATTAGGGAAATTACCAATGAAAATGAAATGAAAATGATTTTATAGGGCTAAAAAATAGCACTTTTAAATCATCGTATACTTGTTTTTTTAGTTAGTTACAAATTATCATACCTTGGTTTCAAAAGTAATAATAGGTGTGGATATGAAGAAAACTGATATTGTCAGGTTGAAAACTATAAATAATAATAAATAAAATATATTTTATTGACTTTTAACATAAGTAGGTAAATTAATATAATTTATTCAGAAATAAATATATATACATTTAACACTAAATACTAAAATATAACTTAAAAAGAAACTAAAACTTAATTAAAAATAAAGTAATATAATATACAGTATACACTTCAATAATTAATATTGAAGTGTATACTGTGTTGTCAATTTCACGTGTTCAAAAAGAATTATCTATTCCAATTCCCCAGGGGATCGAAAACCACTTGCTGTTCCACCACCACTTCGAACCCCTTATCAAGAATGAAACGGTACTAAAATTTGATCCTTTAGCTCAGACCCCACCAACGCACTAGGAACAAACCTGTATCATGAATTAGTAGACTATCGACAACGAGGCGCTGTTATTTGGGCAGCACTACTTTTGTAGGTACTTGTACTTTAAAATTTCAATTTGCTAAGCTATGCTTCAATCTAGTCGAGCAGTCTGCGTTCGGATTCATTTTTTATTTCGCAAACGAGCATCCTCGGACTCATTGTTTGATTGATATAGCGCTGAACGAAAATCATTTGGCTTGGTATATTTTTTGTTATGATTGGCATTCTGAATCTCGTACTGTATAGAGTACCATAACACAAAAGGTAAACAAGCTTTATCAAAATAGACACATAGCCTATGTCACTCGGAGGAATACAAGGAATCTTAAAAATACCTCTCATATCAAAATCTGTTAAACTTATGGTGGAATAGGTAAATAAATTTGCATACATACATCAATCCTGAAAACATAACACTCTTTTTTTGGTCAGTCGTGTAAAAAGGAACTCTTATAAGATCACTTTGTTGTCCGTCTGTCTATCTGTCAAAATATTTTTCTCGGAAACGTTTATAGGTATAAAGTTAAAATTTATATCAGATTTCAGATACTAAGGTCTACGGTCTCTTTCAGCTATGAATATGAAAAAATCTAACTCATACATCAACGCAATCAAAAATATCGCAACATATATGACTGTATTTGCTACATTTACGGTCAAATGTATAGCAAATATATGTTGCGATTTTTTCGATAAATATAGGTAAAAATAAGAAGAAAAACTAAAATTTCCACTATTACAAACTTATTGTTTGCGGTTGGTGAAGAAGGAATCTGTAGCAACGTGTCTAGTGATTGAAAATTAACTGAAAATGTAATGATGTATGATATATGATGTAATGATGGTTGGGCAAGTAGTATCTTTCATCGACCGGCAAGACGAAGAAATCGCGATCGCAGGGTCGAGAATGCTTGGAAAAGCTTCTGGTCGATGAAAAAACTACTCAAAAGCAATTTGCCAATATGCCTAAAGAAGAAACTCGTTGACGTATGCATCTTGCCCATCCTTACCTACGGTGCCCAAACATGGTCTGTAACCGACGAGAAACGGTTCAAATTGAAGGTTTGCCAGAGAGCCATGGAGCGCAGCATTTGGTGTCAAACTTGTCGATCGAGTAAGAAACAGTAAACTGCGCTCTATGACGAAAATCATGGATGTGGCAAAAAAGGCAGCTAGGCTAAAGTGGGATTGGGCGGGTCACGTCTGTCGCATGCACCCGGACAGATGGACTCAAATTTTAACAAACTGGGTTCCAACAGATGGAAAGAGAAAAAGATGAAGGCCAAAGACGAGATGGGCGGACGACCTGAGAGCGTTCGACAGAGAATGGAAAGAAAAGACCAAAGATAGAGATACGTGGAGGAAGTTAGGGGAGGCCGTGTCCCACTGCTGGGCAAAAGCCCAGCAGTGGGACACGGACACATATAGCTAGTAAAAAAAAAATTCCATAATGTGAGATGAGCTCTTTGTAAATAAAATCGATTCGGATTTAACTAAAAAGAGAGTTTTCTCTTTTCAACATATAGGTACTCTTTTTTTTCTAGTAAAATTGTTTATAGCAGCTTTCTATCTATTAAATATTCACACACATAAGTACATATTTAATCTGTTTCTTTTCCACGGTAGATATAAAAAATGTGTGGTGAAAAAATGTTATTCAATGTTCTATAGAGAAAATTAAAAAAAAACCTTTAATTAAATTTATATTTTTAACCGAGCATTATTTAGGAATCTATCTTGAAAAAAAAAACTAATAATATAAATTCACGCGGACGTAGGGGGTTTAATAAATTTGGGGTAAGTTTTGTCTTAAATCATCGAGTGACGTCATTTGTGCTGGCTTTGTTATTTGCAAGACTCCCATTTGTTCGGGACAAGCATATCTGATAAACTTCGCTCTAGTTCGATTATAAGGATATTTTATTTGTTTGGCCTTTGAGTCTTGCGTCCATTGGCTTCGCGACCAATGTAGAAAACAATGGGATATAGACAAAGGCATTATACTCGTAATATATCTGGATTTATTCTAAAAAACCAGATACCAATAAGATGTGTAATCAAATGATTTAACTACTAGACTGGAAGGGTGGTTGAAGGGTGTTTTTCAATGAAAATGCTATTTATATCTGAATTAAATATTACTCAAAAGCATGTTATTTACGAATCATACATATTTTAACGATACTATTTTCTTTAATTTTACCCAAAGGCCCAACCGGTTTTTTGCCCGTGTTCCTAACGGCCGATGAGCTTTTTTTTTTACAACAACAAGATTGAAGGTATTCAAGGAATCGAACCAGAAACGTACTAATAAATATTATTTGAAGATACAGAGATAGTCTACGTTCGAGAACGATAGTTAAATTAAACGTCCTGCACGTTTGTAAGATGCATGTTCGTTTCATTACAACAAGAAAGGATGCTTCCCAAACCTAAAAAAAAATACCCAAAATTCTCCACGAGATTTATGTTTTCTCCAAACATTTCTCCAAAAATTCCATTTCTCCAAAATTTCTCCATGAGCCAAATTTTTACCCAGAATTGCGAAAAAAATACCCAATCTGGCAACCCTTGCTTCAAAAAATATATCGGTATTATCGGACGTTATTTTTATATCCTTAAAATGGAACACGAAATAAGAATATGATTTAATAGGCACATTTTATAGTCGATATACATTTGTGTGCTCAACATAAAACCACTAGACCACGCGAACGATTCTTATATTACAAGATAAAAGCAAATCTATTTTTGTGACGTCTTACATCGAAATCAATCAAGTGAATATTAGATTTCTATACAGTAATTTTATTTTGTCAAACCGCTTTGCCTCATATCTATTATCGAGTCCTAGATATTTTCAAATTCAATGTTAGAAATAGAAAAAAATATTAATATCATGTACCTACCACATTGAACATAAAAAGCCTTTGATTCCGTTCCCCATTCGTTGTTATTATTTATAAGTTCCAAGTTTTTTTAAACGTTACCGTCACCGGCGCCATTTGCTGTCCGACGGTCTTGCGACAAACATCTCCGAGCTTTAGTGAAATCGTTATTTGTATTTTTTATTTTAGAATTATTACGATCTTTGATTTCGTTTTAATCATTTTTTTTAATAAATTCCACTCTGATTGCTAAACATATATTATTCATTTAATTGATTCCACACATTGTATACTGCTAAATTGTAGTATGTTGAGGTATATTGTGAAGTGAATAAATCAAATAAAACCAATGACAAATTATAGCATGGTTTCTAAAATAATAATTTTAAAGATATTTTTTCATTTAGGTATACCTATTACTAAAAAAAATAAGTTACTTTACAAATCTTTTTTACACGACTGACCAAACTTTTTTGGTGTGTTATGTTTTCAGGGTTCATGTATGTATGTAAGTTTCTTTATCCCGCCATAAGTCCTGAACGGCTTAACGGATTTTGATGTGAGAGGTATTTTTAGATTCCTTGCATTCCTCCGAGGTACATATGTGATTTGTCAGTGGTGATTTTATTTTTTTACTATTTAAAAAAAAATAATTATAATAGCTTGTTTGCAGATATAACCGGGAAATTAACCATTTTAGCTTCTAAAACATGTCTCAACATCTGGTGTTAATTAGTTATTGGACATTCTATTCAGAGCATGCAACATATGTGAAGGGATTTACATGTTGAACGTTGCGTTGCCGTGTCATATCCGGGAGATCCGGAATAGGGAAGGCATACCCTTACCTACGCCGTTTACCCGCGTTAATCGAAGTTGGAGTAATGGGTTCAACACAAATAGCTTTGTACGAAGGTTTCTACCTTCCATTTTTAATGAAGCACGTGGCGATGCGAAATCGTTTTTACTACCTACTTTACTTGCCTTTAAACATTTGTAAAAGTTAAAAAAATAAACGTGAATTGAAAAGAGACATCGAGTTGTGACTTTAAATTCTGGAATTTGATTACTTTCAAAATATGACTAGATATATTAGACCCCTTACCTTATCTATGTAAGTTCCGAAGGGAGTGTAGGGGTACTAAGAGAGGATTTCCCGGAATTCCCACGGGAACAAAGATAGTAAGATATATTTTTTGTTGCAGCGTGGGCCGCGATGCCGCGCTGCTACATGGTGAAGAAAGGGTCCCAGAGGCACGAGGCCCCTCCCCCCCGCAGCCCCACCGAGGCCACGGTCGCCCCCCCCTGCTACAGTCCTGCTGAACATCCTGCTGTTACAGGTATAACATTATTATAATTATATCTAACTAAATCAGTGCTACATGGGTCTGTATACCAATCAGTTACCTATGTTAGTTTCATCGACCACGACTTGCTTCCGGCGAAGGAAAACATCGTGAGGATACCTGCACTCTGGTTGATGATTATCAGCTAGTGTGTGAAATGGAGAAGGCAATGGCAAACCACTCCATTAAAATTGCCAAGAGAGTCGTTGTGTGTGTTTCATTCCATATAATGACCACGACCCTCAGTTATGAGGAAATACGACTTAAGAGACTAAAGCAGTTCAAAAAGGGGTGGAGTTAATTGTTTGATCGCATTTTTACATCTAGGTACTTACCTGTTTTTTAACACAGATTTCGATGATAGATATCTATTCACTATCATTTTGTACAAAAATAACATACATCTTCCGTGTAGCGCGCGAAAGTCCGTGTTGCTCGAAGCATTTAAATACTTTTGAAGGTAATAAACAATTTTCCAAAAAATAAAACAAAATCTGAACGATGTATGATGATGTGATGAATGGGAGCAACTGGTGACAATGTATCAATACACGAATATACAAATGATAGAGAAAAGCTCCAAACTCAGCAAACAGGCGGACAGGCCGCGCTGCGACGCTGATAAGTCTGCAAGAAAAGCGACACGAAAATAAGTGAATTGAAAACTTAAAATACATATAGAAACAATCACAGACAATATAATATACAAGTGCAGGTGCAAAATTTAGATATGACTGTTTTAGTAGAAACCTATAAATTAATTATGGTTGAAAAACAGTGACATACAATATTAGTAGGTAGTTTTTTTTAACATTGATGATGGTAGGACAAGTTTATTTTTAGATGTAAATTGTAATATAGCCTGAAGAAACAAGAAACCTGCAACTTGGAGAATCAAGTTTGGCGTCATTGTAAATATAGATTTACGTTTGAATACAAAACTGGTTATATTGCTTCAAGGATCGCATCGTGGCTTTGTCACATACTTAATTGATTACAGCAAACATGGGAAGTTTGTCTTCACGTAACGACCTAACGAGGCATCGAGCGAACTTCTCATCTAGTTACAAAGTCACATCTCTTGCTGGCTCAATATTATAACAATTAAACTATTGACAGTTGAGAACTTGTACTCGAACGAAGTATGTCTTACATTTACCTTTTCCTAATGAGTTCTGATTCACTTTTAAATAGTTTTCATATTAAATCAAACAACAAAAAAGTAAATAACTAGCGATGCCCATCTGTTACGATCCTTACAGATCTCTCTTGCTTCCTCTACATTCATCACTCTCATCATATATGCTCTCCGGTTATGGGTGCTCCTAATATCTCTCTTTTTTATCTCTATGAAATAAACACTCTTCTTCTCTCTTTGTATGATGTTTGGCGGATGTAATTACTTATAAAAGTTAGCAAGTTTCATTTGAATTTATGAATCTTCCAACAACAAAATCTTAATTTGTTTGTTTCACAAATTTAGTTAAAAAAATGTCGTGTCAATCCCGCTTTACCTGCTCCCCAATATAATTTTCATTTTAACATATCTCCGATATTATTAGTGTGAAACTATAACGAAAACTGACACTTCTAAGTGAGGAGAGCCGTCAGTTGCACGTCGTGCACTTCCGCTTCCGGCGCATAAAATCTGCTAGAATTCTGAAACGCCAGGGTTACCACCCTCCTGTCTTCGCCCGTTTGACGAATAAGATAGGAGAATTGAATAAAACCACTTTTAGGTAATATATTGATCACTTTACGGAATATTGTTGTCTAGTAGGAATCATAGAGCTAGGTTCGTCCTAATGGTAGGAACTGCCACAAATAAAGTTCGTGACAGACTGCACGATAAGTTATATTTCTATGGTTTATAGCGTTATCGGTGGCGGGCTTAATTAATTCATCGAACATCGAATTTTAATCAAATTACTGAATAGATCAACTGAACAAGTAAACATTATATCTGTTATAATATATCTATGCCTGTGAATTACGACGGCTACAGACGGAGGGTGCCAAAAAATATAAAACTTTATTTATAGAAATAGAACATGTAATATAATTTCGAATAAAAATTGCAATGGTTTAATAAAACTTAGTAACGTGACAATTGCTCAAAATTGGAAACAAATGTGACGAACTCCGGTATGCTGCCAGGTGAAGAACTTATCACTCATCAGCGATAATAAGGGTGGTCACATATGTAACTCCCCCATAGATCAGCAACTATCCGCGAACATTGTTGCGACTATTCGCGAACGGTGATTTGTCCGTATATTTATATATTTATCTAATTGTTATAAAGAATTTAATTATTTATTACTCATCATTTTTTACAAAATTTTTAAATATCATTGTAATTTGACATCATCTATTTTTTTCCAAATTGAATTATGATTTTAGAAAATATCCCTTTTAGATTTTATCTTATACTAGTATTTGCACACCTTATCAAAGTAAATGTACCTAATTGATCTAATCCCTAACATCACTATTGTAACATATATTTAAACAAATAAAGAGATTACATTTAATTCAACGAAATAATTTAGTGCCTCATTTCGTTTGCGTATAAAACTAAACGTGATTACCCTTTGTGTCTAGAACTCTAAATATGCTGAATCATGTCAGGAATTGGATGTAGACTAATTGCTCAATAGGGAAATGCACAGGCGAGGCATTATTGAATTATATACGATTTACAATACGTTTAGATCGTTGATAATACATATTTATTACACTTACACAATTACATATTTACTTAAAACTACTAGAAATTAAACTATAAAGGTAAAAAGAAATATTTCAATAAAAACCATTTATTTTTTAACGCCTATTAATTAATTACACACCTTTAATCGGGAAATGAACCCGTGATTAAGCAAACACCTACGGACTATTAAAGCAATTATTTAAAAAACATATTATATGTTAATTTAACCAGAATATTAAATCGAATAATATTGCATTCGCGTCCGATTCGTCGGTAAATTTGTAATTCGACGCAAAGCAAGTGTGCTACAATAAAAATTCAGAGATGATGAGTTTTCGTTTGAAATGCAAGTTGGCCCGATCAAATAACCGATATAATTATTTCACAAACTTTGCCCGCGGTTTTCAAGTACTTCATGATCCATCATAAAGTTCCTGACTGGAATACATTTTATTACCCTTGAGTCTCATTTGTTATTTTTTATACACAAATTTTGATGTTGGGTGAATTATTTCTTTTTCAATATTTTTTAGTCTATACATACAATAAAACAGTAAAAATATTTTATCTGTACATTTAGTATTATTGACTGAAATTGTTAGAGGGACACTTAAAAATAATAAAAGAAAGCAAAAAAATTTTTTTGGAATTTTTGTCTGTCTGTATGTATGTACGCGTTTCACGCAAAAATCTACTGGACGGATTTGAATGAAACTTTTTTGTTGTATAGCTATTAAGCCTGGGCAACATATAGGCTATAATTGATTTTGAAAACTGGAATACCTGATGAAGAACCTTAACTTAACAGAACAGCTAAACTATAACAAATATGGAAATGGTAACTTTGCAAAAGTTTATCAATCTGACGAGCATTTTCTGTTGATGTATAAAAATCGAAGATTATGGAACATCTGATGAAGAACTACAAGAGACCAGCTATTCTATAAAATAAATGGAAATGGGGCCTTAGCATAAGTCGTTCAACCTGATGAGCATTTTATACTGACGTATGAATAGACAGGATACGGGATAGGACAAAGAGGGACTCGTGATGGGAGTGGTGGTATACGGGAAATTGTAGATAACGAGCAGACGAAGATCGTTTATTGAATGAAATATCACTTTTGAATCATTTATTTTACACCGCGACTGTACTACGAGTACCTAATATATTCCCGCGGCACACGGGATAACCAAATGGCTGAAATTTTGAGTACTGCGGAGGTTAAGTTACTACAGTTTGGAACACAAAGAGATTTTTCATTAAGCGAAACTCACGCGGGCGTTACCGCGGGCAACAGCTAGCACTAAAATATTTCTCTCAATAAGTTAGGTTCAAATTTAATATTTTTTCAAACATAATTGTGGAAAATAATGTTAGTATTCTCAAATAGAAAGTCGAAGGAAAGTAAGTTTTGTTTTTCACCTATTTAAATACTTTTGGGAGACTTAAATGGTGGTTTGGATATGAATAATTATATTTTCACATACACTGTTTCTTTACTATTTTAAAATAAGTCAATTTTAAAGTAAGTATACAATAACTGCCAAAGTAAATCTTTCTTTACATCTGTAGAAAGTAGAAACTATATTATCTTTTCATGTCTAGATGATATTTTTATGAATTGTACATATGGTATACGAAAAGTTATCATGGGATAAGTGTAGGAGTCAGTATTGTAACGTGATGCTTAAAATTGAATCGGGAAACGTTACATTACAGGCGAATGTTCGAAGTGTAAGAGCACTAAAATTAGTTTAATAATTAAAATACTTTGAGTAGTTCGGAGTGGCAGTGAAATAGCAAGCATCGGTTGCGCCTGACAGTTCGCATTATTAATAATTAATATAATGTGTCTCACTCTCACAGCACAAAATGCAGCAATAACTTGTATGTTAAATATTATTAAAATACTCGTATGTTAATTATGTTACATTGCAATGTGCCTTACTTAATATTTCCGCCAGCCTTCTGTATGTATTCTCGGAAGACAACTCAGCCAACAAGTGATGTTTTACATCCAATGTTGGTAGCAATTAAGAAATTTAAATTTAAATAACCTCTAATCTACTTTAAGTTCGAACGTACGATGCACGTACCACACCGTGGGAAAACTTTTACAGACCACCTGAAACATACATACATAGAATCACGTCTTTATCCCTTACGGGGTAGGCAGAGCCAAGAGTCGTGAGACTCGAAGGCCACGCTTAGTTGAATATATAGTGACAGGTTGCTAGCCTATCGCCTATGAGTGGAGGAATCCCCAGTTTAAAGCCCTTTCCCTCGATTGACTTTTACAATCTGCGCGGGAGGAGAAGCAGCTGGCACATTCTATGTTTTTTCTTCGCTCCCAGACCAGTATGGAAGTAACCTGAACATTTGTTATAAAGTTAGATAATACTCCTTTTTTGGTAGTTCTTTTACGAATACTGGATGGAATAGGGATGGGAAGTGGGTTCAATTTGAACTAATAGATTTGATCACAGTCATCCAGGAGCTGGATAGTTCATCGCACAATAAATGCAGAATGAATCCAATGTTACGAAGGTTGTGAAATGCTGGAAACTTCTTGAATTAAAAATTGAAACTATGGACTCTTCCACTCTGCCCCACTTCCCAAACTAGGCCTTGAATTCCTAAGTAATTATGAACTATTTGGTCCGCGGATTCTCTCGCGAAAATATTAGTTACTTTATTCACTTTATTATCGCTAATATCTGCGTTTCGATGAATTCCAGAGACAAGAACCGCATCTTCAAGGTCCTATTTGTCTCTTTAACATTCCTATGTCCATCATTATTCATCATCATCCATCATTCCATCATTATTATCTCAGCCACAAAGCCCATAGATAGCCATAGACTTCCGTGTACACATTAGGGTTCATTAGACAGTTAACTACAGCAAACCATACAGAATAGCTTCAGATAAAATTAAGAAGTATTCCTGCCATGCTGTCTGTGGGTTAGCATTTGTAGACTGCACCTACTTATCTTCCCGCTAAGTACGTAAAAGTTTGAGAAATGGGGCAGTACTTTTTTATTAAATTCAGTGCATAACGTTTTTAAAATATTCGGCACTGTGTTCCGTAACAGTGTGAAAATATAATAGTAGGTAAGTATGCTCGAGGAAATAATTAAATACAAGCAGCACACTGCGTGTCTCAAAGGCGTAGTAGCAGTGGTTACTTTGCCTTGAGTGTACTCCGCCGTCAACTTGCTTCGTCAGCCTCGCGATCACAATGGAGGGAATATTCTTTAAGTAAGCACGCCACTGTTTTTCTTTGAAATTTCATCCAGACTCTGCTTTCACAGCAGGTTTGCAATTAAAGCCTTTTAATTGGGAACCGGCTCTCGATTTCTAGAGTTTTCTCTTCGCAAGGCCATCAAAGTGAAAATAGTCTGTTTTATTTTGATCCTAAATTAAAACAGACGATCCACTTTGATAAATCCGCTGTTTTGTAAACTCAAAGCTTCCGCTCGTCAAAGGAATGCCAAAACTAAAGTGAGTTATGCAATTTGTTTTACACGTCTGAACACTTTATTTCATTTCGTGGCGCTGCAATCGTTATTGCACTCCGAAATAAATAAACGAACTTCACTAAACTGCGTAAACCTACCAACACCTTTGTTTGACGTCGAAATACCGAGCGACAGTTTCGGATGTCAATTTTAAAATTGTTTAAGCCGTTTTAACAAGTTCTGGCAACTATTTTGCACTGTAACTGAACGCGGCATTTAATTTCTCCATGTTTCGCTTTACAAATGAATCGGTCCTGAAAATAATTCAAAACGGAATGGAGAAATGCAGAATTAATTTAGTTTTATAAATTAACAACTTTGCAAACTGTTTACGAACGTTTGGTTTCGCGTTTCGTTTCATTTTGTCGGTCTGTCTTTGAATTCAATAAGTTATTATATACAGGCATTAAATCGGCGTATAATTATACAGGCCTGCTTTTACCTATCCAAAAATATTTCGTAGCAGAATACTATCCCACTAAATAGTTACATCAAAACCGGCGACCTCTGTGGTCATCATGCCAGGCTGTCACGCCGAAGATCCCAGGATCGAGCACTGGTCAAGTCAAGATGGAAAATGAACTTTTTTAGATTGATTTGTATTTTGAATGTAAAACTTACATATAATTTGTTATAAAATATAGTATCGTTGAGTTAGTATCCCATAACACAAGTCTCGAACTTTGGGGCTAGCTCAATCTGTGTAATTTTTCACAGATATTTATTTATTTACGAGCCGCGGACCGGGGCTTCGCTCCCGTGGGAATTTCAGGACCAAAAGTACCTTATGTGCAATTTCCGGTATTTTTCTATCCGTATACCAAATTTCATCGAAATCCGTTAAGTAGATTTTGCGTGATTGAGTGACAAACATCCTCACAAACTCACATCCAAACTATCGCATTTATAATATTAGTAGGATTACTAAAAAGTACCGCTATGCTATGAATGAATCAAAATCTACGGACTATTGAAAAATGAAAATAATTGAAATAATGGAAACGTTGGGTCCATGGGGTCCATCAACTCACCAGCTTTTTATTTTTATTTCAAAAAACTGGTCGAGGTATCCCGTGACCAATGGGCTGGCAGCTTCTTTGGCCAAAGCCTAAGCATTGCCATACAACTTAGTAATGCAGCCAGCCTTTTGGGCACGTTGCCGCGGGGCTACGCTCTTGAGGGGCTTTACAACTTGTAATTATTATTTTATTTTTGTATTCCTTAGTTTTTAATTTCAGTAGGTATTTTAAATTAGCTTTTATTTTAGTTTTTTATTTATCTTTATAATCCATTAATTTGTACATATTGTTATTTCTATTATATTATAAGTTTATGTCTTTAACACACTTAACATTGAAATGAATTATATCTGCTGTCTTGATTCTCCGGTTTAATTTTCCAAAAAAGCCGTTTAATTTGCGGCAAGTTTTAATTTTCGTCCGTTAAACGTTCTGTGTTGAAAACTAACAAAAGCAATTTTGAACCCAGCGTCAAATTGCGCTGGAGGTGTCTCCAAAGACCGCGGGATATTTGTTTGAAACTGAGCCTTTTGTAGTAGGTATAAAGTTTATTATTGCGCAAAGCGTTTCGTATAAAGCTTGTCGTAGAACGTTTGGGTAAAATGATTTACACCAAACGATGTCCTTATGTTAAGCCCCTATATATATCGTTCATTCGCCGCAGCTCCGATTGCTTTGAGCTTCTTTGTTACAACAAAATGGTTTGCCACGTTACATCTTAGTAACATAAATGTTATGTTTATATGTATGGCTATAGAAATACATATTTGTGGTATAAATATAAATAAATATATACGGACAAATCACACAGAGTCAAGTGATTTTAGTATCCAAGGGGAGCGAATTCAAAAGAAAATGTGCTTTGACAGATCCATTCTATGCAATTTCACCCGTGTGTGCCTATCAATGTGCCTATGAAGTATTTTTTAAAAGTTATATTTATTTATTTATTTTCAACTTAAAAAGATATATATTCATATAATTATAGAAACTAATAAATAAAAGTTAAAACTAAAATAAAATATACATATTTAAATATTTTTTTATTAAAAAAAAAATCGAGGCCAAAATCGCTGCCATATTGTGTTAGAAGTACCCAGAAGATTGGCAACATCTCTTCGTTGACAAAGCGAAGTAGTTGCTAGCCCATGGATAAATAAATTTAGAAGGTTTATTTGGTTAGAGAAAAAAAAAGGTTAGGCGGAAAAATTCAGACGCGTCGATTCTAGTTCAGATTTTCTGCCGAATATACAAACAGCTTCAAATCTGTGCAAACCATAACGTAACTAGCTTTATAGTGCAAACAGTAAATATCTACATGGAATACAGTTCAAACTGAAAAAATAAAATAAAGTTTGCTCGTTGATTCTTTCGTTTGCACTGCTTACATTTTTTATTACAACAACTTTTTTTTACGGTTTTAACTTTTAACCCGCAAATATTAGCCAACTGGCGCGCAGAGCGGCTTTTTTAGATTTATCTCTCTCTTTTGTCGTCATTGTACATATTTTTTTTTATTAGAGATTTATGGAATGAATGGAATGAAACACTCTCTTGGCAATTTAATGGAGTGGTTTGCCATTGCCTTCTCCATTTTACACACTAGCTGATAATCATCAACCATAATGCAGGTTTCCTCACGATGTTTTCCGTCACCGGAAGCAAGTGGTGTTCGATGAAACTAACATAGGCACATGAGTCAGATTGGTATACAAACTCATGTAGCACAGGCAGGATTCGAACCTTGGACCTTAGCAGCCACAGGCGGGCCCTACCAATCGGCCACCACCGCAAGATATTTATAGATTTATCAAATAGAGTATCTCTATCTTACAAGCACAAAATGTTTCATTTTTGTGTTTGTATAGGGTACGGTCAATACTCTATTGGATATCTACAACTCTCTTTTACCTACACATTCAAAATGTTTGGAAGAAGTTCAATGTATATTCGTCCACATATATAGATATGTTGTATTGTAAAGTGACGACTTTTAAGCAGTGGACTTTATTGCGCCGCCTCTTCTCCACTTGCACTTTCGAGGCGGTAGTAATCTTAGCTTTTTAGTTATTTTCTGACGTCAATATATGAAAAATCTCTCTTGGAGCTTTTCATCAGATGTTCCAGATCTTCAATTTTTATACGTCAGCAGAAAATGCTCATCAGGTTGAACGACTTTTGTTAAGGCACCATTTCCATATTTCTTATAGTTTAGCTGTTCTGTCAAGGTTCTTCATCAGGTGTTCCAGTTTTCAAAATAACTTATAGCCTAAATGTTGCCCAGGCTTAATAATACAACAAAACAAGTTTCATTCAAATCGGTTCAGTACTTTCGGAGATTAGCGTGATCATACATACAGACAGACAGACAAAAAATTCAAAAAAAAAATTATTGCTTTCTATTATTCTTTTTAAGTGTCCCTCTATCCATTTCAGTCAAAAATACAAAATGTACAGACAAAATATTTTTACTGTTTTATTATATGTATAGATATGACTATTTAAAAGTGCTATTTTTAAGCCTCATCATCATCATCGTCAGCCTTATTTTTAAGCCTGTTTAAATACAATTGAATCTTGAATATCTTGACAATTTTGTTATGTATCATTTATTATTGAATATAGAATATATCTGAACAACACTTTTAATGTTGTAATTTTGTCTTGCAGAACCGCGCGCCACTGAATATGCGGAGCTGGGCGGGCCGGCGGCGCAGCGCTCCGCGGCGGATACCGAGGCAGCGCACGACCTGCTGTCGCTCGCGCAGAGCCTGCCCCCGCTGCCCCCCGCCACCGTCGTCACGGTCCTGCACGCCCCCGAGCCGCCAGTCCTCCCTGTCTACACCTACACCATACAACCCACCAACATTTACATTCTAGCTGACGAGCCTCCCGAACCCATCTACCAAACGGTCCAGACTGTCACCCCTCTCCAATCGGTCGAGTACACCGTCGAGCCCCAGGTCAACTATGTCTACGAAGGCCAGCCAATCTCCGGCGAGTCGCAGCCGGACTACATCGAAATCGAGGCTGTCGCCGATGGCGAGCTCGAGCCGGAGACCGATACTGAACCCGCGGCTGCGGACGTCGGGCGGGCCCCGGCGAAGGACAAAACAGCTAAGTATGACTGTAATGAGTGCGGCAAACGATACGCTACGTCTTCTAACCTGTCGCGCCACAAACAGACGCACCGCAGCCTGGACTCGGTGTCGGCGAAGCGCTGCGGCGAGTGCGGGAAGGCGTACGTGTCGATGCCTGCGCTTGCCATGCACGTGCTGACGCACCGCATGGGCCACGTGTGTGGCGTGTGCGGCAAGCAGTTCTCGCGGCCGTGGCTGCTGCGCGGACACCTTCGCTCGCATACCGGGGAGAAGCCGTACAGCTGCGCGTCGTGCGGCAAGGCGTTCGCAGACCGCTCCAACTTGCGCGCGCACCTCCAGACACACTCCTCCGACAAGAAGTACGAGTGCGAGCGCTGTCACAAGAACTTCGCCCTCAAAAGCTACCTTAACAAGCACCAGGAGTCGGCGTGCGTCCGCTCCGACGACGAGTGAACCGCTCCCGTCGACGAACGATTGCAACGAACGATTTCTCTATAAACTTCTTTACACCTTTACAAGAAATATTTTATAGCGTAGAGGCTGGTAGTTTCGACGATGTCGAAAGAATAATAAGCAATAATAATGTACCTAATAATATCGTTATGGCTCTTTCCATAATTCTAAAAGGAATATGTATATGTAATAAATTGTATTTTTTCAATTATTAGTCCGGCATCGGCGGAATCAATCGTGTCAATTTATGGCAAGAGCCTGCAATGTTACAGTAGAGTAATGTTTACATAGTAATGAAAGGTAAGTTAGCGCCGCACGAGTCGCGCGGCGATTAGTTGTAGTTATGGTGATACGTAGAGACTTAATGAAACCGTCGAGCTGTGGTACAAAGAGAGCAATAAAGTAACGAGCGTAGAGTGACAGTGATAGGCGCACGAGTAGCGTGCGACGCGTAGCGAGTAGCTTAGACTCGAGAGGACCAAACTGTTGCTCGGGCCTGCGCCTGCCGCCCCGCGCCTCCTTCGCGACCCCTCTTGCTGCGCTCCACCCCTTTATTGCCCAAACTCTAATCCACGATACGAATTGCCCGAATCACGCCACTAGTTTGTAGGCGCAAAGAAGTGTGTCACCCACATCAGTTTCGAAATATCGCGGATTTGAGTTTAAAGGTGTCAGGTCAGTGCTTTTAATGTTAGTTTCTAAGGCAGGCAAAAGATTTTTAAACTGTGATTTTTCAACCAATTTTATGCTGATTATTATACTAAGTACATACCAAAAACACATTTAAGGAAATATTATTGTTTGATATCTGAATTTACCCCTTTAAAATAGTTCATTCAGATTTGTAGCGCACTCAACTAGACACCAGAATTTAAAACTAGTTCTGGGTACCTACGTTAACTAATCTATGTTTTGACAAAACTTGTAATAGTTGACAAATTAATTCAAATTAAAACAAATTAATCGCATGCCTGCTTTAAAAACATATTTAAAATCAATCAGATATGTAAGTTGTCTTCCACTCCGTGCTTAAGATGCAAAGTTAATTGGTTATACTCGTATGATTATAAATGTTTATTTATTTTAGTATAGTTGATTTTCGAATACGTTTGAAATTGCATTCCGAAGATGTTATGTAGCTGACATACGCAGGGGCAGCGCACGCGTCGCTTTACTTCGGATGAGGCATGACTTAAAAAACCTAAGTTGTTTAGATATCCAACGCTTAGGCTAAGGCAAAATGTCCACAGAAGTGAAATGGTTCAGATTATCTACAGAGGTGACACTTAACTTAAGGTGTATAAAATAATTTGAACCCACACTTCTAGGGACATGTAGGCTAAGTAAATTAGTTGTTTGCTATGCATAGTTTACACCTTTACAATTATTAGAGTTTAGTCTGCAATTCGTACTTAGTCCTTTTGGAGGTTTTCTCTAAAAATAACCTGAGGGCCTCGTGCCTTCAACGTTAAATATAAATAAGTATAAAGTATTGGATGTCAATTTTCACAGAAAAATGTTTTTGGTAATTAAATTTTAACATATTCCAAAATACAACCTTTACTTTTTTTAAATAACTAAATGGTGTGGAGTCTTTGATCACAAATAAAATATGACCTACATAGTCTTATAAAGAAAGCATTTTAAAATATTACCTACTTCATAATACCTACTTGTTAAGGATCATTTATTCATTCAAAAATTACAATTTAATATAATTTATACATTCTAAAACAAAGAACGGAAGTACATTTATTTTTACATACCCAAATTATTCTTGTTAAATCAATTGATTTAACATAAGCCGCCATAAACAGTACCTAAGTTTACTCGGTCCTGCCTCTATTCTTTTCATGTAAAATTATTTATTTGGAGACGACTGGCAGCTATTTATTACAGAGGATTGCAACAGACACTTTAAAATTTATTATGACAGGCACAGAAACTCGTGTAAAATATTTGCGTGTGTTTAAATATTTTATAAGTCCACAAGTTCACACTGCGAATAGTTGTGCACTCAAAACACTGTACTTAATTAAATTATGGCAACTTCAATTAAAACTTTCAAATAATTAAAGTGTAATAATTCAAGTCTTCTAATGTATGTATTTGCAGTCCAGACTCTACGTAAAGTACCTAAATAGAGTTGTTCCTCTCAGAGTACCGATTACAATAGCTAGTTATCCCTTAGATAACTTTACCTACAGAAAATTAAAAAAACAATCTATGTATCGGTGCTCTAAGAAAAATATCTAGGAGGATATTTGGCCACTACAGAATGGACGGACAGGTCCATAATGTGGGCAGTCCACCACTGTCAGGAAATATTGATATTAAGTATAATTATATTGCAGTGAAACATTGTATCCTAGCAATGGACGGACTTTTCGATAGTCAATAATCGACCATCGGCATTCGAAATAGGACTTAAGTTATCATATCACCGTAGTGTAAATCAAAAGCGAGATTATACTTTCTTCTTCCTCTATCTACCTAAGAAACTATACTTAGTTTCGGACAATCAGGACTTTAAGATAGGCACTTAGCTTTTCTGTATTTCTTCATAATGTAGCAAATGTAACATACATAAAAACATACATAAAAAAGTTAATTTATTTTAGTGGAATGATGCGATTTGAATATAAGAAGCAGGATGAAAAATATAAGCACGAGTCTAGAAGAGACGTATTTTTATAGAGTTGCATTTTAGGTGGATAAATAGATATTTCATGACGTAGTTCAGTTATGTATAGGTACACTACATAGCAATTACGAGTAAATTTGTCAATACTTGTGTACATATGTACTAATAAGAATCGTTTAAGTAACATTGTCAATACTCACTCTGTGTTGTTAAGTACTCTCGGCGACACCAGATAAAATAAAATGGCATATAATGAATAGAACAGTAAGTACAGCTAGATATGCTACTTTATTTTAAGCGTTGACTGTACAATCGTAATGATATTAAGAAACTAAGCCTAAGGCCACCCAAATCAAAGTTTTACAATAGAATGTAATATATCAGTCATTTTAAAAAAATACATAGTTTGTATTGTAAATAATAACTCTTATCGATAAAAATAAAGTCGTCAAGATATATAAGAGGCCCATAGACACTAGGATTGAACAATTCTAGTTAGTAACAGAGATGTAAGAAATGTGTGCATTTTACCCATAGAATTTGTAATAATAAATACTATTCCAATTTTTGTGACCTTTCTCCTGTTAAAATCCTCTTATATCTTGTGCACTCGACTTTACCAACAAAACGATTGTCACCGTAATGTAATAATAAGTAAATATTTCTAAGCTGTTCGCCTGAATAAAAGCAATAAATTAAAAATAACATGAAGTACGATAATTCAACGAAAAGTTTGTGAGGGTTAGGTATATTCGTGTTGAGGTTAATATTGTAGCGATTCAAATTATTTCTAAATATCGATGTAGAATAGATATATATCAAGGATAATGGTATGTGCATTATTTTGCTCAATAAGTGTAAGATAGTGTAGTTTTATTGATCCCGCTTTGTAGATCTCACTCGTACAGATTGCCAAAAGGACGGCGAATGGTTCCTCACATTTCTTGTGAGAAACAGTTATCTTTAATAGTAACGGCATCTAAGAATTATGTATTACTAATATTTTAAATTACCTAAAGTAGATAACCTAAACAATAACGACATAAATAAAGAATAAATTAAGCATTTAATGTTGCAATAGCGACTGTACGAGGAAGAAAATTAAAAGTCCGCATATATTTAGATTTTATATATGCCTACTGTATAGGACATAGGTAAATAGATTTGCACAAAAGCCCACTTTAGATACTTGTGTCAATTTTAATAATTTGTCAATTTTTTCAAAATATGTTATATCCATAAAGTTAAATATTCTAGGTTATATCCCATTATTCAATTATTGTTAAACTAAAACATGCTCTTCAGAAAATTAAGAAAATAAAGTGAATAAAAGGAAATAAAGAAAATCCCTGCTTGAATTTTATGCAAATTTGTGTAGTTGGAGTAAATTCAATAAATAAATACTAATAATAGAATTTGCGACATATCCGAAACTTAAGTACTTGTATAAGACAGAGATTCAGCAAAGTGTTCAGCAAAGCAAAGTGACACACTTTGCTGATTCTGTGGGATTCAAAAAATAGAAGTGATGGAGATCGCCCTTAAATTTCTGAAGAGCTACTAGATCTTTAAAAAACATCTGAGTAGTATTTAGATATTTCTGAAGAGCCTCTAGATCTTTTAAAGACATCTGAGTAGTATTTAAATAATTAATCTGTGTAGCAAGATAAAGTATCAGAGTAAACTGATACAGAGCACGAGCAATTCGATATATCAATATGAGTATCGAGTATTCGCCGCTCAATTTATCGAG
The DNA here is from genome assembly GCA_018467065.1 of Ephestia elutella. Classification (NCBI taxonomy): domain Eukaryota; kingdom Metazoa; phylum Arthropoda; class Insecta; order Lepidoptera; family Pyralidae; genus Ephestia; species Ephestia elutella. Next base: position 6,066,231 of record CM031564.1, read on the forward strand.
TCAAGTCTTCCAAAAATTGTAATTGAGATCGAGGTTCCACGGTTCTCTTGAGATCGGCATGCGATTGCTAAGTTTTCAAAAGTCTATCTTCAAATGTCAATATAATTAGTACTTACACAATTTAACATATTTTAAAATGAATAATTATTATAAATGTTTTTATTTGTTTACGATTGATAATTTCGTTCGTTGTAGATTTTTAAGCAATTTTATTTAGCAATTATTTAAAGCAATTATGTCAACAAACAATACAATACCTACATTATTACCTATTTATAGAGTCAAATCCGTACATTGTCAAAACCAATTGGAAAGTGTAGAGTACGGCTATAATAATGATTTTAGAAGATATTTTCAGTCATTTTAATATATATTTTTCTGTTTAATACATTTCATTGGATAACAGACTCGAACTCCGGATTCGAACTAAATACTCTCGAAAGAAAATTATACATTTTAAAAGTCACGATCAAATTTTGGATAAGAAAATTTAAATCCCCAAATATAACTATTTAAAGATCGATATATTAAAGTAATATAATAATTTAAATGATATCTAATCTCTTTAGCTTTTTGAATTTGTTTACCTGTGTATATTCATGGTGAAATAAAGAGTAACTTACTTACTTACTTTTGGTTTAGTTTAATTTTAGATCGATATATTTGACCGACATTTTTACTAACATTTTTTTATCTCAACAAATGTTTGTGAGCTATATAAGTTTACGACATAATTCTTCCTTCATTTTTCTATTACGTAAGTCATACATGAGTCATGAATTGTGTAGGTGCTTCATAATACATTTGTAGCAGTCTAAAATTTGTCCAATTTCAGACAGTGCAACAACGGCGCTTTGAAGCTTTGCATACTTGTGCCTCGACTACATTCAACAGGCGCCCGAATTATGCTCTCTCGGTGCTAAAATTAAATAGACTTGCAAATACTTGAACGTAAAAACAATGCCAATTTTTGTAAGGTCTTGAATAACATGATCATGTCAGCCACGAGAACTAAGGCTTTACTTTGAATTATTGAAAAGCTTTAGGCTTCTTTAGGCTTTAGAAATAGGCACCCCTTTCCGCTCAAAGGTTCGCTTGAAGAAATTGCATTTGCGATATGTCTGCCTTTGCGTTTACTTTTGTTTATATATTTTTGTTACGACTTTTGTATTTTATTAAGTGACGTAACAAAGAATTGATCTATTTAACCATCACATTTCATAGATATCTACATAGACCGTATTGAAACACATTTAATTTAGTTAGCAAAACAAAAGTTTCTATAATAACCACTGTCACAGCACCGTATTTCTTTCATATAGAACTATATCTGTTACTTACATATTTGTGCTGTCTGCGTAAAACGGAATGGCATCAAAATGCTTATGAGCCAACGAGATTGCCAGTGAAAGAATTTTGCATTTTTGGCGGGAAAAAGGGACTTTAACGTAAGTGATTAACAAAGGGAGCTCGTTAATTTTAACGTTTTCATAAAACAAAACATATACGTGCTCGTTTTGAAAATGTGCCGCATTCATAAAAACACTGGACATATTTTCATATTCATAGCAGGTTTTGTAAGATCATTTTTTTGCGATCAGCGATTTTGCTTCGTTTACTTTTCACGATCGTTTTCGGGACGTTTTTGTAATTTAATTAAAGACCGGGTCTTTAATGCGGTGGAATTAGCCTCTATCGTAAATACTTTCTAACTTTGCTAGAAAATATGCTTATTTACTCATTTATTTGCTTTTTTAATAGACAAGGATTTTTTCAAAGTTCATATAAATTTACGTATTAGGTACTTTTACAAACATTTCACATCAAATGCCACGAACTTCTAGGGTGAACGGTTGTGTCATGTTTTACTCAGTTTTATACGTGAGACTACCCTAGACCAATTAAAAAATTAAAACATTGCGATACTGCAACTTATCAACTTTTCAATCGACAGTGAATAAATGACACGCCGCCATCAGCGATCGGTAATGAAATCGTAAATTTTTATGCCTTGGCTTCCATTGTTTCAAATTAAGGTCTTTATATTTTTTTATGTTGTTTGTTTAATTGTGTTGTTGGGTGTTCTATATTCAATAATTCAAAATTATAATACGAGTCTGGTAAATTACAATTTTTTTGTTGTAAATTGATTTAGAATATGGTTTGGTTTTTATGAAAAATATCCTACAACTCATGACACTGGATAACTTAAAACTCAAAGTTTTAAACTATAAAATATACTATTAGTAGTATTTATACACAAATGAATATAATAAATCCAATCAATAGGTACATCAATAATATAGTATATCGTTTGAATGGATGTAAAAAGACTGGCTGTTTGTTTCGTTAAATAAAATGAATAACCTATTTATACTTTGGATGGATAGTTAAATCAGCTCGCATATTGTTTTGTAAAAATGGCATATCTCTTCACTGTATTCGCTCTTCAAAAGCATTCCATTACAATTTGAACAATAGGGTATTTGACTGTTTTTGAAAACCTATCTAAAATTGTTCTTTACGTTATCAGAAAACTAACGATATATATATTTTTGATTATTTTTCAGTATTTACATTTAAAATCAATGAAATAGTTCTTAATAATCATATTACCGCTTAAAAGCTTAATATGTTACAATGAGAACCCCGTGACGTATTATGGGCACTCATCACTAAAAGCCGCTCTGTTTTACGTACACTAATATCACTTCCTTGTTTTCATAACAAGATTTTCAATAGAATGCGATGTAATTGAAATGTCAATGTGAGCAACAAAAGTAATTAACAATGTAAGTTGCTAATGGCAATGGCGTAAAGGGTCCAAATATAGTCTCACAATTTTTCTAAAATAACGGTGCGACTTTTACTGTTCGAAACGGAACATGGAATTGACACTTGACTGATTTGACCACCTAATTACGTCATTGAAAATGGCGGAGCGTTTCATATCACGTGGTCAAGGGCTTGAAATAAATGACTTTATAATTAGTTTATTAACATAATCATTGCTTCTTTTGACAATTAAAAATAACCAAAAATTAAAAAAAAATATTGTCTTTAAGGATACTTATAGAATTACTCATATTTTTAATACTGTCAAATACCCTATTGAAATGACTGAAAATATAATATAAAATCTACTTAATTATTGTGTCGTTGCGTTTATTGCAATCAATATTATGTAATAATCAACATTACAAAATAATTCTAGCACAGGATTGGTAGGTACCTTGTGTTTGGTATAACAATTAAATTTGACAGCTATTTACAAAAAGTTTGTGGCCTATTTCGTAACAGCTTTCACTGATCATGTGGTAAGCTTCTTTATTATTTACATCTAGTGGACGTCTTTCGGCTGAGAGAGAGAGAGTTAATTTATAAGTATAATTACCGTGTTACCGTTTGTTTGCGGATATTCTTTTTCCTTAAGCTTTGTGGAATTTCTGGGGTCTAGAATGGTCACAATGACGAATCGGAATATGATCCATTTCTCATTTTCTAAATACTTAAAAAAGAACAAACAAAAAACTTACAAGGTTCAATTTTAAATATTTAGGTAATGGGAAATTCGTGGCCATTTAAGACCAATATTGGGCAATGATTGAATTCTACTCGTAGTTCATATTTTTTTCGACAACACTACCCTTTGTGGTTCTTAATCTTTATCGATCTTTCTTTCACCTGATTTCTTCCTAAAGTATTTCCCTTTACAATTCTATATACCTATTTTTTTTTTGCTGAAAATATATTTGGCGGATTCCCATAGTGGAAAATAGTTTCATGATAGTAAAGGCTTGGGCAAACCAAACGCAGGACAGTAGCAGAGCAGGTCAGTAGAAGCGCGGGAGAGGGCACACTGAGGCTTGGGCAAACCAAACGCAGGACAGTAGCAGCGCTGTTTGAATGCGGGCCCGCGCAAGTTGTGATACAAGAAACTCTATGAACTATGGTACACCAAATTTTAACGCGGGCCCGCGCTCAAACTGCTCCGCGCCGCGCCGCTCTGAAACTGCCGGACGACAAACCAGGCGGCGCGAGAGCGGGGCAGAGGCAGCGCCTGCGCGGCGCAGCGCGGCTCGAGCGCGGGCCCGCGCTTCTGGATAACTATGGCGGCCATGTTAGTATGGCTCACCGGGGGCAGGGCGTTCGCAGTGCAGCGCGGCGCGTCAAAGGCAGTTGACGACTTTTGTATTTTTTTACAACTCCGTGATGGATTTCAGTGAAAAGTTAATCGAATTAGTGCGTAAAAATCAATGTTTGTGTGATTTTTGAGACAAATATTATATAAATATAACATACAAGGTGCTACATACGAAAATATGTGAAAATTTTATCCTAAAGACTTTCCAGGTTGAGACTTTCAGTGTTGCATTGACAATTATATTCCCCATATTCTTCTCTTCTTGTATTGATATCATAAACCCAAATTATTTTGTTTCGCCTTAGAGCCAAATTGCAGTATGAATCTTCTTTATCCGAGTCCGTGTCGTTCGACATCTTGTAGCGCTGCCTGCCTGACCCGTCATACTGAACGCAGTTTAAACGCGGTCCCGCGTTGCAACTGCTTTGAACCTGGCGCTGCGTTCAGTGTGCCCTCTCCCGCGCTTCTACTGACCTGCTCTGCTACTGTCCCGCGTTTGGTTTGCCCAAGCCTTGAACGCAGCGCCAGGTTCAAAGCAGTTGCAACGCGGGACCGCGTTTAAACTGCGTTCAGTATGACGGGTCAGGCAGGCAGCGCTACAAGATGTCGAACGACACGGACTCGGATAAAGAAGATTCATACTGCAATTTGGCTCTAAGGCGAAACAAAATAATTTGGGTTTATGATATCAATACAAGAAGAGAAGAATATGGGGAATATCAATGTCAATGCAACACTGAAAGTCTCAACCTGGAAAGTCTTTAGGATAAAATTTTCACATATTTTCGTATGTAGCACCTTGTATGTTATATTTATATAATATTTGTCTCAAAAATCACACAAACATTGATTTTTACGCACTAATTCGATTAACTTTTCACTGAAATCCATCACGGAGTTGTAAAAAAATACAAAAGTCGTCAACTGCCTTTGACGCGCCGCGCTGCACTGCGAACGCCCTGCCCCCGGTGAGCCATACTAACATGGCCGCCATAGTTATCCAGAAGCGCGGGCCCGCGCTCGAGCCGCGCAGGCGCTGCCTCTGCCCCGCTCTCGCGCCGCCTGGTTTGTCGTCCGGCAGTTTCAGAGCGGCGCGGCGCGGAGCAGTTTGAGCGCGGGCCCGCGTTAAAATTTGGTATACCATAGTTTATAGAGTTTCTTGTATCACAACTTGCGCGGGCCCGCATTCAAACAGCGATGCTACTGTCCTGCGTTTGGTTTGCCCAAGCCTTAAAATACATCTGGTTATCCTTCTGGACTTTTTTATTTTGTGTCACTCGAATCATGTTTAATGTTTTCGCTCGACAATTTTCTGTTTGATGTTTTCGGATTTATTAATCTTGTTGATCAGTATGTTATGTTGCCGTAGCTGTTTTACGATGAGATCTCCATAATTATTAATAATTTATTTATATTATTATGTCTAATAATAAGTGTTTCTAGTCGAACTGTAAGAAAAAATTAAACGTTGTATTTTTTGTTGCATTGTTTATTTTTTGAATTATTTATGATGTTACTATAAGAACTAGTAATAATATACGATACTGAAATTTCAAGCAATACAATTTGTACAATCTACCTAGATTACGGTAATTTACGTACACAAACATGTAATATTTTTTTCCCATGAAGCAATGTTTACATACTTGCCTAATGTTATACATAAGTTCTGATTAGTGTAGAATCGTTGGGGAGTATTGATTGCAGTAGTATAACAGTCGTATTGTTGAATTTGCCACCGATTCTTGTAATAAAATAAAAATAATTATGTACTCTTGGTCCATTTTAAATTGGTTCACATTAAGATGGATATAAAAAAAATGTTTTCTAATGGGAAATAAATACACAATCACTAATAAAAAAAGGAAAATTTAAAAATATGTCTTGCCATTTTTTTAATATTGGGATGATGTTTTCCCAATGGTTTTACGAAAGTTGTAGAATATCGGCATAAAAGTAGGAACCGCGCAGCCCTTACTGCTTCTATGTACGAGTATTTCGGCGTCGAAGCTTGGTCTCCCGGGCCGCCTGCCATGTTCTACTTACTTAACAAGTAGCTTTCGGCTACCGAGTGTTGTCCAAAGTGTCGCTCTCATCTCCACTGAGCCCGCTGTTGCATGCCATAATAATAAATTCGACAATTTTTATGAGTTTACGAGTATATTTGTTACTCATTCACGTTAAATCTAATGGACGGATTTTGATGAACCTTGGTAAATGCGTAGAAAAATACCGGGAATAGCAGCTGCAGTTAGGGTACTTTTTATCCTGAAATTCCCACGGAAGCGCCTACGCAGCTCGTTCTAAATAATTTACAACAACATTTACTTAAATTAACTACAAAGAACAACAAATTAACAAAATAAAGGTTATAATTAATATTTCTTGCACATCTCTGTGAACGCAAATTACTGTTCGTAAACGTAAAGTGTAGTCGTAGCGATATCGTAGCTTGCTACAAATATGCGTAGAACATCTACGACTATATTCGTAGCATGCATCTATGACTACAGTCGTAGCAGGTTCAACGCGTGACGTAGACGTAGTGTGTTTCGAGTATTTGCTATGGGCATAAGTACAAAAAGTAATGCTACTATAAGAACTAATAAAAAAAAAACAATCTCGAGCAAAATTGCGATTTTTATTTCAATCTAATATTATAAATGCGAAAGTGAGTTTGTTTGTTGGTTTATTTGTTTGTTACCTCTTCACGCTTTATCTACTGAACCAATTTTCCTGAAATTTCGCATACACATAGCTGGAAGTACGGAGAAAGACATAGGGTACCTTTCACCCCGGGAAAAAGCACCGTTCCCGTGGGAAATTCACGCGGGCGAGGCCGCGGGCAAAAGCTAGTATATTATAATCCCAAATTATATGCAACTCAGTTGACTATAATTAACCTATCTTAAACCTATCTAACTGACGACGTGTTCCTAATTCAGCTGATTGATGTAGAATAATCACACATATTGCAACAGGAAGTGTGATTGGAGTCACAAAGCCGAGTCATGTGTAACCAAACGCTCTGAAACTCAACTAGTTGGAAGATAGACGCTATTGATACGCAGACATTATGTTATATTGCACTCTGATCGTCGTCTGTAGGTAATATTATACGAACAGGTACTCAAAACACGTACCTATTTATTCATATAACTATATGAATATGAATAAATAGGTACGTATTTAATATATTAATGTCATTTTGTATTACTATACAAAATTACATTAATTTATATTATATTAGGTGTTAGGTACTTGCATCACCTAAAGATTCGTTTGCAAGACAATGGATTTATTATTATTCCGGTTGTTTCATTTTAGAAATCAAATCTCAATTTACAAAGTGATTCTTCAAATCAATTAATATTTGTATAGCTTTGAGTCGAAACTTTGTAATAAAAAGGAAATAACGATAATATAATAATGGATGCCCCTTTTTATATATTTTTAGATGTATTTTATTTTTGTAATATTTTATATTTAAAAATGTAAAAAAGAGACATTAAATAAATAAGTATATAATAATTACAGCACCAGCAGTTAAAAATATATTTTTAAACATGTTTGTCTTTATTTTATTCAGAGTTCACGACTCGTAATGCGAGCGTACCACAAAGTAAAAGTTTGGCGTCCTTTCAACAGGTTAAGCTAAATATACATATGTTTAACTTGGAAAAGGTCGCGTTATTACCTTTTCATGGGCATAACCGTTAAACACAACTGGTGCTTTGATTAAAAATGTACTTTGTGTTAAAGGAATAGAGCTCTTCTTACATTGGCTTGCGTGTTCTGTCAACAAGCGATCCCCGCTGGTGTCGTGTTATTGGGAACAGGATATTATCTGGTTTAAGTTTTAGTCTTCTTTATTGTATGCGGTTTTTGTTGGTTTACGATATCTACCTTATTTTTTAACATACGTATCATAGACATTCTTCAATTGTTTCATCTATAAAATAAATAAAAATATACCTCATTTCTGTCTTCAAAATTGATTGTTTTTTTGTTTTTTTCTTTTGTAATCAAAACTTTTAATAATACTTCGGGTAATACTAACCACATCAGTCTAACCACACTACTAGGAATTAAATGTATATATATAAGTATAAATTTCACATCAAAAACTACTCTTTTTTTGCAGAAATTGTAAAAATAAGTTCAGTTTGGACAATAAGAGTCGGTGGTAGAATCAATTTAGACTATTTCATCATTTTTCCCAATTAGGTATCTGTCTTATGTATACACTTGTACTAAGAAACAAAATACACCAAACAATTTAGACCTTTTCAGGTATAATATAAGATTTAAGTACAAGACTGCCAGAATTGTTAAACGTGAGAAAAAATACCTACTGTTTATTTTACATTAGCACTATAACAAAATTGTATACTTAGTTTTGAAATATTTATATCTATAATGTTTTGACAACATAAATAAGGTAAATTTTATATTCTGTAACTTAAAATGTACATTTTATAACCTGCTATTTTTTGTGAATTACACAGTAAAGTATATGTATTTATTATATTAGACAACGAAAAGCTACAGTATTCGTTACAAAAACTGCGAATGGTTGTATTTTTGTATTTTGATGATTTAGTTATACATAATATACCTATGTGCATGGTAGTTCCACATTACGGCGAATTTAAAAAACAACGAGAAAATGCTATAACGCGCATATTTACATACAGACACTTAATATTTATAAATGAAGAAGATAAAATTGTTAGCTGCCGAATATTACTCCAAAAATTTTATATACGCAGAACAGATATTATACAAATTTCATTGAAATAGCAAAGTAATATAGAACCTTAAAAATATTTAGACTTAAATTCGAAAGTTTAAACTATTCTGTAGGAGTGACAAATTGAATAAAATATTTTTATTGTCACAAACAGAATTAATTTTATAGATAAACAAAGTTACCAGGTAATCGATCTCTTACATTAACTAAGGATTAATATTTGCATATAAGTTTTGCAGATTATCAAATGTTGATCTCATACTTTTAATTAAAATTAGTTTATGAATAAGACTGTTTTTAATTTTCATTAATTTCGAGATTTATTGATATTTATAAATGGGAAGCTAGAATAGTAAGCAATGAAAGTTAGTGTGTTTTGTTGAAAATTGTTACCAATAGACATAGCGTTTGCTTTTACAAACTAGTCGATAGATCGATTTAAAACTATACCTACGGATAAACTGGCTTTAATTTGCTGCAAGTGGGCCTATTTCGCCTATACAATGATGTCTGATATTTGATGAATTATCCGTCAGAGTGTCAGTGTGTTCGGTTCCTAGTTTTGCAAACAGACATACATACATATTATCGCTTTTTTCCCATGGGGGTAGGCAGAGACTAGCAATTTCCACTTGCTACGATCTTTACAGATTTCTCTTGCTTCTCCTACACTCATCACTCTCTTCATACATGCTCTCCGGTTATGGGTGCTTCTAATATCACCCTTTTTTAAGAGGTCCGCAATCTGGTCGTAGTTCGCAATCTGCAAGCAGACGACGTACAGTTTTATGCAAAAGGCCGCTGCATAGTAACATCCGAACGCCTAAAAACAATGTTGGAGTAAGTGGCTTTGCGTGGTCTAAATCCTCGTGGAGTTAATCTGTTTTTGAGTTTTAATAAATGAAATAACGGTGCTTACACCTACGAAAAAAGGGTCGCTTCCAACTTAGTTGGCTTAATTCGACTTCGCCGTAACATAACCATTGTTTCCATGCCGTAGACATAGAAAAAAATCTTCTTATTATTAACAAATACTGTATAAACTCTAAATATAACTCAGTGTTGTTCCACCCTGACTTCCCACTTAATCTCAAGGACCGTTTTTCTAGAGGATTACTAGCTCCTCTCGCAGTCTGCGCATCACGGTTTCTTTGAGACTCAGATGTCCGTATTTAATTCAAATTTTTTTTCTAGATCTTTCTCTGTTCAATCTCTTTAGAATGTCCTACCTTGAGATATTCGGAATGCTCAGACTTTGATTAAATTTAAGCAACACCACTAGTTGGTTGGTTGGAGGTTTCGAGTATCGTCGACCCATCTTCTCCATTTACTTGCCTATTTGGAGTTTTAATGTAAATTATGATGATTATTCGCTTCATTTACATATTTTGGCCATACTCATAAAAAAATTCAATCGCTGTTCATATTTTAGTTATATATGTTTGTTCTTGTTCTTCCCAAATATTGTAAAGATAAATAAGTTCAAAACATGTTTTAACTGAGATAGGTTAAGCAAGAATTAATAGTTTGAATGAATATGTAGTTTATGAGTCAAAGTTAAACTACCTCAACTTACTTCCATGGTACACTCAAACTGAAAAGCAGTTTAGACTGAGAAAAGAAAAAACTTAAAAGTTACGTAATGTCAAGCAAAATAAGTTCACTTGCTAGCATTTTGTATAACAATCGTTACGACTGTTTGTAACGTGGTTTATACGTTTATTTAAGATACAAATACAATTTGTAAGACATGGACCCCTTCTGGCACTAATATATTGAGCACTTAGGCTAAGATCACGCAACTGATGCCATGAAATAAAAGCAATAATAGGAAATGCTTAATATTATGGTATTGTAACTTAGAAATATCATTCAATAAAATTGTAGAACATTTGTTGTTGTTTTATTTAAAACAATCCTTGGTCCACGCACATTGACCTCTCTTATTAAAAGCAAATGTGCAATAAATATGTAGTCTATCCGTTTAACTCATTGGAGTGAAACAGATTGGTATAATCTATCAACGCAGAGAAAAAACCATGGAAGTAAAAGGTACTTATTACTTCCATGGAAAAAACCGCAGGGATACGGAAAAGAGAAGGAAGGAATACTAATGAACTAGAAAAAAATCATTCATTCATTTTTTCATTTTATTTATTTATTTAACAATATAATTGAACAGTTTACAATGTAACATAAACCAGTTTTGGTTTTTCCGAACATTGGAATCGCCATCAATTTCGATAATAAACTAAAAATAATAATAAAATAAAATAGTAAAAACAGTTTTAAAAGAAGTAAGTAGTAGGTAGTTTATAAATAGTGCATGCATTAACTTAATAAATAATTAAAATAACATACACATAACTTATACAACAAAGCATAATTGCAATTAAATAATAACAATAAAGCCGACTACAAGCCAAAGGTAATGGTAGTCAATATTAAAACCCTACCCCACCACTACCAAAATACTCTAATTTATAAGTACTTAAATATTAAACACGAAACCAGAATACTGCTAATTCACTCAATTAATCTAATTGAAAACCATTAATTAAGTTATTTAGGCTTACGGAGTTGCGGTTGATTCTCTAATTTATGAGGTTAGGATCGATATTTACATAATGTAAATTAAATTTTCCCGCTGCGGTCAAATCAGTCTGATCTCAGATTAATACAGAACGAAGAATGAACGTAGATTGACATATGACATTAAATTTCATTTAATTTCATATGACAAGCTGCATATGCAGGAAGCGTCACTCCAAAGTGGCTGACGGACCCCACGAGGGGTAATCTCCATACATGTTGATGTGCAATCCCCTTCCCTTTCAAAGTCCATCACTGCCCTTGTGACCAGAAAAAATCCTGGATCCGACCTTGACGTAAATTGTCATAAATCATTGGCGCGGCGTCAACGGAATATGCAAGCTCGTGTCTCGCGATATGTTTCAATTTCGTGTGAAAACAAAAACTGTACACATCAGCGTTGCGGTCGGTGCGACGTGACGCCAATGGAATATGAACGCTGCACTGGTGTCACGTGATAACTTTCGACTTAAGTGACTTGTTCTAGAGAACTCTCTATACTATAACGTATTCTGTGATACATGCAAGCTGAATTTTCATTTTGAGTGTTATCCCCGCAGGTACGTAGAGGCCACATCTCGACCCCGTCGTTCGGGGCACAAATTTGCATTCCTTTGTTAACGCTGGTGTTGCCAGAAAAAAGAACAAGTTGACTCGTTAGACCCTGCGTTATTGGATGTTACGTGCACGAAACAATCCCGGCTAGATATAAAGATTCATCGGTTGCAGACTCCATCCCAAATATATCTACATTATATGGTAAAGCCTCAAAAGACCTCTGAAAACCTAGCGCGCAGCTATTATAATTTTCATTTATAATAATATTGTGCATTCCGTTTTTTTATTCCACGACTGACAAAAAAAGGAGTGTTATGTTTTCAGGGTTCATGTGTGTATGTAAGTATGTATGTATGTATGTAATTTCTTTATTCCACTATAAGTCCTGAACGGCTTAACACATTTTGATGTGAGAGGTATTTTTAGATTCCTTGCATTAGCCCGAATGACATAGGCTGTGAGTTGTCAGTCGTGTTTTTTATTGTTTAATAATTCGCTTGTTAATCTCAATTTTGAGTATCACAACAATTGGCTCTGTCCACCCCATCAGAGATAAAAACGTGTACGAACATGCAACACTGGTTTCAAACTCTATTTCATACAAATTAATTTAGGAGCGTCTCGTATGAATGTATAGCGATAATTTCTTGATTATTATCTATCACTAAGTTCTCTATATTAAACAGAAATGGCTTGAAATAAAAAAGAGCAATAAGTGCTAAATGCAAGTGCTAGACAGAGGAATAAAAACATGAGGGATTAAAGTATTAAACGATATACGGTAACTCGGTACACCGCGGAGTGCAGTAAGGGGGTAATGAAAGGTTTATTTCATTGAAAGCATTATGAAGATTATGGATCTATGCTTAACACAATGCGCGTATATAATACTAGATCTTTATGCGAGTAAGTATTTTTTTTAAACGAATGACCAAAAAAGAGTGTTATGTTTTCAACATGTTTGTATGTAGTTTCTTTATTCCACCACAAGTCCTGAACGACTTTACAGAATCTGACGTGAGAGGTATTTTTAAATTCCTTGCATTTCTCCGAGTGACACAGGTTATGTGAGTTGTCAGTTAGTTTTTTTTTAATAATTAGCTTGTTCACACAATAAATTACATTATTTTTTTTTCCTATATACCCTATATAATTTTATGAATGTCAAAATCATAGGATTTAGATCTAGTGGGACTGTATTGCCTTACCCATGTCAACACCAGTCACAGCTTTATCGAAGGTCAATACCTCATCCACGTTTAAACCACACAAAGCTTTATCAAAAATATTGGCTTACCCATGTTAATACCACCACAGCATACAAAAGTATTGCCTTACCCATGTCAACACCACCACAGCGTTATCGAAAGTATTGCCTTACACATGCCAACACGATCACAGCGATATCGAAAGTATTGCCTTACCCATGTCAACACCATCACAGCTTTATCGAAAGTATTGCCTTACCCATGGCAACACCATCACAACGTTATCGAAAGTATTGCCTTACCCATGTCAACACCATCACAACTTTATCGAAAGTATTGCCTTACCCATGTCAACACCATCACAGCTTTATCGAAAGTATTGCCTTACCCATGGCAACACCATCACAGCGTTATCGAAAGTATTTCCTTACCCATGTCAACACCACTCACAGCTTTATCGAAAGTATTACCTTACCCACGTCAACACTAATCAGAGCTTTTTCGGAAGTATTGCCTTACCCACGTTAACACCACTCACTGTTTAATCGAAAGCATTACCACCCATGCCAACCTCACTCATAAATAATACAGCGAAAGGGTTGATTTGAAAGGCTTTATATGTACCTACATGTATTGCCTTTTGGAGCTACTATGCCACAGACTAGATATTGTAATTTACAACATTTGCAGACTAGATATATCTAACTTAAACCATTTGCGGAGTAGGTCAATAAAATACATATATTGACGCCTAATCTGGTGGTACGTGTGAGCTTGAAGTTGCAGTAAGTTGCCGCAATGCAGAGTACCTCCGTCTCGGAGCCTTAACATACATATTCATAGATAGTTAGGTTTTGCTTGCTGCGTTGCCCGTTTTAATTATACGCCTTGGTTGACGTGTCTTCGTTCATTGGTAAAAAATAAATTTATATTAAGATAGATAAGGCAGGGAATTGGATTCACCGTGTGAGGATGGGACATCTGAACGATACGAGTGTTGGTTACTCCATTATTTATTGACGTTTAACAGACATTTCTATTTATAATATTGCCATAACAAACATTGTAGTATTATACAATTGTCAAAATTCACAAAAATATCTTATAATATCATAAATAATTTAGAGGTTCCGGCACGACGTCGAAGCAAGGGTTCCCAGAAGGCTGGCAGCATTACCCCTCTGCACCACTATAGCAATTCGCTGTGCAAAGTTGCTGAAATCTCAGATATCAACATCGAGATATTATGTACGTAGTAGTTGTATTTCGATGGATATCAAAGATTTTTCCTCTGGGTCCCTGGACCTATGGTCTTTACAGCAACCACAAACATTTTTTTATAACGTAGGGCGGCAAACGACCAAGCGGATCACCTGATGGTAAGCGATGCCCATGGACAACTGCAACACCAATAGTGTTCCCGGCCTTTCATGAAGACGTAGATTAGTTTTTTGAAGATTCCAATATTGTATCGTCGATTTACGTATATACTTATATTATACTACACTACTACTACTGTTACTACTACTGTTGTTTATACTTATATTTATTACTACACTAATATTATCATGCATGCACAATTGCACAATAATAAGCTGAGGTTACTTTGAAGAGATGGTTAATTGATTGATCGGGTTGACTTGATAATTAATACGATGAATCAAATCAATATCAGTCGTTATTACGGCCAACTGAATCAACCACGGACTGAAAGCCCTACCTGCTTTTACCATCACTCAATTAGTGAAACTTCCAATTCGATTTTAGATCAACATCCATATTGTATTATTGAATACGATTATTCGTAATTCCATGAATTAAATGGTATTTATATACCAAGGACGGTGTAAGGAGATAAATTTTTCGTCATTTTATGCCAAGCGAATACGAAGAAAAATAACTTTATTATACGAACCGAATTATGACTAATATTATAAATGCGAAAGTGAGTTTGTTTGTTTTTTTATTTGTTTGTTACCTCTTTATCCTTTATCTACTAAACCAATCTTCCTGAAATTTCGCATACACATAGTTAGAAGTACTGAGAAAGAAGGAGGAAGATCTGTTCAGGCATAGGGTACCTTTCATTCCCGGAAAAAGCACTGTTCCCGTAGGAAATTCACACAGATATAGCCGCGGGCAAAAGCTAGTTACTTATATTATTACATACACTTGTTTTTACATCGAAATGCTTTAAATCTGGCGAAGACAAAATGTGCAAAATATTCCATTAATTAATGCCAAAATTATTTTCGGTGCTTTAAAAGTATTAGTGCAAGAAGCAACTAAGTGAGAGCGCCGCAGACAGCGAACAAAGAGCTACTAGTTGCGTCCCTGTGGAGTTCGCAGGGGGACCGGAGAGAAGGATTAGGTGGAGACAATAATGGGTAGTATTATGGTTGTACTATTATAGTACGGAATAGAGGACTGCTCTGCTCGTTTGTATATCGCAATCAGCAGATTGTAATCTCCTTATGGTTTATATTTATGGTTGGGAATTACAAAAACGCAACGAATGAACTTTATGGCAGTCTGGCCTATAGCCCATATTTTCACGTGGACGGAGCCGTCCTTTCGGCTTCGGATGCTGCGCGGCGCCATGGGACGCACGCTGTACCCCACAATCGAAATAATTGTCATATTTCATGAAGAAATTTACTTAATTAGAGTTTAATTACGAAAAAAATACAGGATATGGATTATAATCTTTATTAAGGTTTGAACCATGTACTTTTTAATAAAAAAACATATTTTCGGCTTAATTAATTCATAAAGGCATCTAAAATTTAGAGAAAATTATGCTTACAAGTCATGAAACTTAAATTTTTTAGCGATTACATATATATTTTTTATATATTTAGTATATATGCTATATTATAGTTTTAACCGAGCAGTTTAGTTTTTAGACTAATATTTTTAAAGATATTTGAGAAATAGTTGCCAAATCGGTACAAAATCTGTTCGATCCTGCCAACGAAAGTAGAATATTGTGTTGTGCAAAAACTATCTTATTGCAACGTGCACACGCCGCGTCATATGAATTTTGCAGCTCAGGTCAGATCTGACCTTAAGACAATGCCAACATAGGCCACAACCACAATACGTACATACTAGCCGCGCCCCGGGGCTTCTCTCCCGTGGGAATTTCGGGATATAAAGTACCCTATGTACTAATCCCGTTATTTTTCTACCCGTATACCAAATTTCATCGAAATCTGTCTAGTAGATTTTGCGTGACTGAGTAACAAACATCCTCACAAACTCATAAAGTCACAAACTCACATCCAAACTCCCGCATTTATAATATTAGTTGGAATAGGACTAATATCAATATTAACGGATAGCGCCGTGCCGCGCTGCTTTGTCGCATTTGAAGCTCAGTGAGGACGCCGGGATGTATATCATTTATAGTTAAAACTTCTTCTCTCAGCCGAAAGACGTCCACTATTGGACAAAGGCCTCCCCCAAGGATTTCATCCATGGAGGGTTTTGCCGTAATCGCCACGCTTGGCAGACGGGTTGGCGATCGCAGTGTGATGGCATAGAACGCGGAAAGATGCTGCTGCCCATCCTCCGGTGTTTTAAATCCCTTAGTCGCCTCTTACGACACCCACGGGAAGAGATGGGTTGGTGCTATTCTAGGGCCACACCACAGGCCACCACACACCACAGTTAAAACTTAGAAAACTGTAACTTCAAACGAAAAACCTGACAAGTGCAGTTCAACTTGCGCTCCGTGGGTGTTAAGTTTCAGGGTGCAAGTAAAAGTTGTAGTTACCTAGAGTTACAAAAAGAAACTTTAATTTACCAAGACGCCTATTATGTTTCAATCAAACTTTTCAATATGTAGTTGATTTTTGTTTCTGATGCATTTTTATGGTAACGACCTGTTTTTACATCAAAGGCTCGTCAAAATTATTTTTCATATAATATACAAGTCACTATTGTTTAATTTATTGTTTTATTAATCAAATTCTTTTAATACAATTATGTAATTAATATATTATTTTTATCCTTATTTTCGTAATTTTATTATGTTATGTAGTCGTTTTATCTTTACTAGTTCTTCCCTCAATTTTTATCTCCATACACAGTTCAACCCTCAATCCATCTATCTTTTGTTAGGTCCACCCTTATTTTATACATCAATCAACTCACATTCCTAAAACTTCGTCGACAAGTGACTTTCATTCCTTTTTATAACATGCCATGCATCAAAATGTTTTATGATCCTTATTTTTATTTACAGAAGAAATGGAGATGTTTCTTGGACAAAAATTATATTATAGCCCTAAATTTAATTACACAATTAGGGTACTTAATTAGTTATTTTAATTACTACGAGCAACACGGACATCCGAGCCATATCCGATCGCGATGTTCTATATTTTACCTGACTAATAGATAAAAATGATACCACCCTATTTATAAAAAGTATCTTATTTATCTAGTAGTAATGGGCACCTTGCCAACGACACCAAATTTAGAATTAAATTTTTAATATATAGTATTTATTTATATGTAGTATTAGTATTTAATTAATTTATTTTTAAGAATATAATATTTGACCAATTTTTAAATGTAATATCTATCAAACTAAATGATTTTAAAAGTAGTAAAATTGAAATCAGATCTATTTAAAATTAATTTTAATACATTCCATGCATACACGCCGAGTTTAAACTCGATAATTTTCCAGTACCTACTCGCAATTGACGGAATAACTCGATTAACTGCCGAAATACTCCAGTGAGCCGAGTACTCTACTCATTTATTTTCCAATTCTCGTTTGACATCGCTGTTGTAGTAGCGTACCTAACATTCTGTACCAATTAAACGATGAAATTATTTGGATTTTTCATAAGAGTTTATTTAGATTTGTGGTGCTGCACTTGTAATGAGCATCCTTGCTATTCGAGTAAGCGAGCAAAAAGGTAGTTAGTTAGTTTTTTTTTCAGTGTAAAAACACTGAAAAAAAAAACTAACACAGCCAAACTTTCGTCAATCCATAACACAAAAAAGTGACTACATAACTTTTTGCAATATGTAACCAAACCCAATTGGCTAATAACGGCTTTATTTAACTTTATTAGTATTTTGTCAAACTTTAGTTATTCTTATTCCTCAAATAGCCAAAGTGGTTAGGGTAAACATTGTTTTGAGTTAGCAAAACGAGACAGCAAAGCTTCAAGAAAAAAACTTTTTTTTTTTAAAACATTCTATTCAGGCATTTCTAGTTGTGCCGTTTGCTCGCGCTTTTCTCTTTAAACTTGCAATAATATTGCAACCGAATAAAACCGGTTTTTCGCCTTTCGCCTGCGTAAACCAATCCCAGTTATTTACCCGAGTAGGTATCCGGTTCGACAAACACAACATTTTACACTATAAATTCAAGGTGCGAAGTATATTGAGGAATATATGCGGAAAATTAATTTGTGAGAGAATTGGGGCAGGGTTAAAATTATATTGTTGGAATTATGCGCTATTATGAGGGAACACGCTTCATTAAATACCTTTTGTAATTTTCCAGTTTGAATTATCGGGATTTCAGTCTTTTGTACGCCTGATTTAATTAATTACAAAGAAAGTAATGTTGTTAAATAAGATAAACTTATTTCAGCATGAGTTTATTCTCCTGAGGGATCAAACTTTAAGGAAAATCATTTTCTACGTATGACGTCATAAATCGTCGCTCAAAATTATTATTCTATTTGGGATATTATTAATTTAATTATTATTCTATTTTGATGTGATAATGATGATTTTGAATTGTGTGATTATTAAAAGAGGCATCAAACAAAAAGTAAATTTTATTAAATATTCGTATTTTTTTTAAATACGCATTTTTCTTTAAAAATTAAAATGAATTTCAAAAACGTTTCAAATATTACATACAAATACATGTAATTAGTGTTTCTTGCTTTTGTTTTGAGTAAGATCTAAATATTATTTCTTTAGACATACTTATATTTTTGTTATTTATAATTTTACCAAGCATGTATAAATTGAATTACGAAAAAGTTTTCAAAAACTAAAATGATGAGTTAACAGGAAGTTGTAAACAATTCGCATGCAACAGAACGGGTAACGTCTGAGGGCGTCGCGCCGTCGCCACTGGTTGATCGTGTGTGGGGTTCTTTTCGGCAACTGTCCCAAGTTGTCGGCCAAAGTTTGCGCGGCGTGCCCACCCCCATCGATCGAAGCGGGTGCGCGCGCACCCCCCGACTCACATAAATACTTCGCGTCGCCCCCCAAACTCCCACAACCGCAAGAGGACGCGATCAGACCAGCCGCTCGCCCGGGGCGCCGCTCTTTCTACTCTCTCTCTTTCTCTGTTCGTCTGTCTTTCGCTGATGCGGTCGCGCTGGGGCTGATGCAGGCGCCGCCATGCCGCGCTGCCTCATGGCCAAGAAGTGGAAGGCGGCCCCGGCGGCGGAGCTGGCCGATGAGTCGGAAGAGGAGATCGACGTGGTCGGGGAGGGGCGCGGCCGCAGCCCCGCGCCCGCCGCCACCGCGCCGGGGCCCTCGCCGAGGGACCCTGAGCCCACGCTCCTCTACAATGGTAAGTCTCCTCGCAACTCTCTCTCACTCGCGCCCCAACCTTCGCAACTCTGTTTGGATACCACTACCACATAGTTCGGCGGTTGGTTTTGGCTTTACAATTAATAGGTAACCTCCTCCTGCATGCATCAAGGTTTCACCGCGGGACGCCTCGACGCCTGTTCTTCAGTTCAAGGTCAAAAATACTATCGGACTATTCGTTTTAGATTAAGACCTTCGACGTTTGCCAACGATGCGACTGCCTACTTTTTAGCGAATTCTAATCAATTAACGTAAAGCTGTGCGCATGCGAGTTTTATTTGTAAATAAAATCATGTTGTTGACATATTATCATAATTTATATTTTACTAGCGGACCCGGTAGACGTTGTCGCCCGATCTGGTTATATACCGACAGCAGAAGTCATCATTACATGTAAATTAGAATAAACATTTTTTTTGTTGTTGTTGACATATTATCATAATTTATATTTTACTAGCGGACCCGGTAGACGTTGTCGCCCGATCTGGTTATATACCGACAGCAGAAGTCATCATTACATGTAAATTAGAATAAACATTTTTTTTGTAAGGAAGAGGATTTTTAAGCATTTTTTTTTTTGTGGAGAATGAATTAAGAACTTATAATAATATCCTGAGGTGCTCGGCTACGCAGTGGTTTGCACCGTCGCGTCGTCGCCGTCGGCCTTTTGCAAAGGCCGGTCACGAATTGGGTGACCAGAATTAATTATTTATCTCGTGCATATATCGTTCTTCGGTAGTGTTTTTACACTCTTTTAAACCCACCTAACCGCAATGGGCCTTCGTCGTAGGTCATGGCCCATCCTCCATAAGTCCACAATTGCCCCCGCAGCGTGTGATAAGTTACTATGATCAAACATTACTTATAATGTTACAGCCATTAGATTATTATCCAAGATAAGCCTTCGAGACTAACGACCCTTGTCTCTGGCTATCCCGTAAGGGATACAGACGTGATAATGTCTCATTAAACTCTGTGTTTGTACATAGTAAAATACGTAATTATTGCAAATCTTCTTCTTCTGCAAATATACCACTTTATATGACAATAAACAAATGACAATGACCTAAAAATACATTTCTTACTGTTAATTGTAAGAGAGTAATGAGCGATTTTCTGACAGCTAAATTAAGAAAAAGAAATCTGTATAAAAAAGACTCAACAGATAGCGTTTTATAAAAGCCGAGTCGTAATAATGGCTGAACCTATATGGAACGCTTTTTCTTGTCAACCAGAGGCAGAAAAAAAATCACATAACAGTTTGACAGTTGCACAAATCACAACATTGATACTTTTTAGATGTTTTTTTTATTAGGTTTTATTTTTTTTAAAATGCCAATCCCGTGATTTTTTGCTTTTTGTATGGACTCGCCTTTTACTTAAGCGCCATCTATGAAGTCATCTGGAACTATATATTTTTTTAATTTGGGTCTAGGAAAATCCTTCATTCGGATCTACATCCGCGCGCGGAAGTCCTTGTTGCTTGAAGGCGTACAGTAACAGAAGTTTAACTGTTATCAATAAGTTTACTATATTTATGAGTTAGGACTTTGTTCTTATTCTTACTATATATCGTCTACTGTGATTGACAGTCGTATAAGACCAATGCCTGCCTAACGACAAACCTTTGCCTTTTTTACATGATCCATAAATGCCTTACTTGGCTTTCCTCTTGTGTCGTTCATAGTCGCCTAACACATAAATAACTCACAATAACTACTTATATTACAACATAATGCACAGCTTTAGTACCCTCCATTATTTCGTCACAAAGTTAAGTTTGCGGGACCACAGGCATAACAATTTATGAAACTTGCTGGATACGAACTTCGCCGTCAGTGGGTGACAGTACGAGCACCTAAACTAGGACGACACTTTTCCATTATTGTAGGACTCTCTCTCTCTCAGCCGAAAGATGTCCACTGCTGGACAAAGGCCTCCCACAAGGATTTCCACAACGACCGGTCATGCGCTGCCCGCATCCATGCGCGTCTCGCGACCTTCACCATTCATTGTAGGACTACCAGTGGCGAAGCCTCCTTAGAACACGATTCCTACCGGCTTCCCTTAGCAGATTCAAATATATGTACAAATATTATTTTTACTCTTGCACAAAAATCTATACCCATATACCTATATGACACTGTCTTTCTATAAGCCGAGGATCGCCGGCATTACACATTAAGGTAATTTTATATGAGAGCGTGATTAATTAAGCGCACATAATTACATTGCGCGCTTTGAAAATATATTATTCAATATGCTGGACACAAAATACGCAATGTATTTAAAACCCCGCAAACGCACACATACACGATTTCACTATCGTAGGACGCATGCCGCGGTATCGCGCGCGGCTAGGGAACCCGCTCATAATATTGGGAATTCGAATTTTAAAAATGTATGCAATTCACGCACACATACACATTACTACTACATACAACCACACGTCGATATGTCAGCGATTTTAAGCCGATCTCAGATAGCTTACCAAAAGTTTTCGTCCAATCAGAGCAATTTATTCGCGCTGCCGATTGCCTCTGTCAGGTCAGTCACCCTACCTTGCTATCGTTTCGCGCGCATTCGTATCCTAATTTATAATTGTGATAAGTGATTAGCTTGATTGTGGTATATTACCTATATTGTTTAGTGTTTGTTTGATTCTTTTCGTCACGTAGGCTGTTAGGTGAGAAATTGCGGCATTATTACAAATAGGTTGTAGTCTACCTACACACTTAATTTATGGTAGGTATGTAATTTATTGCATGTTTTTTTACACGTTACAAATTAAGGTAGATATGACCCGGCTTTACCTTTATTTTTATTCACCCTACGCCACTGAGGACTACCTATATAGTATTCATGTTACGCCAACGAAATGGTTTCCCCATCATTATCATCCACAGCCTTCCGTGACCCACAGCTGGGCCTCCTAAATGGAAATGAAAATAAAAACAAATTTTAAAACATTTTTTTACGAAATGGTTTACGTGGCCACATATTAGTCAAAAATACTAATAAGATATACCTACTTACTTAGCCATTTGATGATGGATCCGGTAGTGCGCTTATTGAACGTTGTCTATGTTGTTTTAAACGCCGTAATTTAAGGAATAATCATTATATTATTTATTTTATTTCATAAACTCCCGCTAGATCGAGGTAGTGTCATGTCACATTCCTCTAGGCGACTAAACGGACACCAATGTTAAGTATAAAACACACACTAAATTAGAAAAAAAATATTATCTGAGATAAAACACTGAGTCGAATACCATAAAATGCCTTCCTGATCACAGTATACCCTACGCAAGGTTAGTGTTTCTATTCAACCCCTGGCAGGGTCATGGTAGTGGCATAGATTGCGCAGAACGCAAATCTAACTAGGTACCAAAAATTAGACATAGAACGTACCAACTAGGGCACGGCACACTACTCGACGGGCACTGGCAAGCAATTTTCAACCTTAGTGCAATGATCGGTCGGAGCTGTGGGCTAATTCTCGTATTCAAGTCGCTGCGACATCGTAGCGACTAGTGTGTGCGGTGAGACACTATATACTGCCATACTTTTAAATATTTTCGCACCGCTCAGACATTGCAAGTCGCCACGATGTCGCAGCGACTTTTAATATGAGAATTAAGTCACAGATCATGATACAGGGGTTTAGTATGTATATTCAATCCACCAAACTTGTCATTGTCAGTCCATTGAGTTTACAGTCCAGTCCAGTTCCACTATACATAACCAGACCTCCTATTACTTACTTTAATTACTACTATTACTTTTCCATTAGAAGCTAAGGTACACATATATTTGCGACGTCAGTCCAACTACCAAAAATTAAATGTATAAAAGTACGATGTATTCACTGGGGTACATTTGTATGTATCCGACAAATCGAAGAAGAAGCGGACCTGTGCGTGTGACTGTACCTAGCGATTGATATTGTTCTATGTATTAATCAATATGTTAGAATGTTAGTTCTGTGTGAGTTCTACAGAAATAAATGTAACTCGTCATTTTTTCTGCCTTTTTTTAAAGATTTTCGCCCCTACTAACAGAAATTACTGATTTTATATTTGTATATTTAAGGACAAAAATAAATATAACAAGCAAATTATTAAAAAATAAAAAACACGACTGACAACTCACATAGCCTATGTCACTCGGGGGAATGCAAGGAATCTAACAATACCTCTCACATCAAAATCTGTTAAGCCGTTGAGGACTTATGGTGGAATAAAGAAACTTACATACATACATACTTACATACATACATATATGAACCCTGAAAACATAACACTCCTTTTTTGGTCAGTCGTGTAAAAATAAATTTAAAATGATATATATATGTATCTTGATTCATGAATACCATTTTTTTTTTCATAACTTAACTCGGGCAAACATACCTGCATACATCACTTTGGTAATAGGTACTTATTTTTATTGTATCAATTCTGTTTTCAACAGTACTCATTCAAGTTAGTTGCAAAAAAAATATTAACTCGTGAGCGTCGCGGCCGAGAGCGTCGAGGACAAACAAATTTTAAAATTCGTGAGCGTCGCGCCGAGAGCGTGGCGGATTGAGGACGTAACGGCTGGACGTTACACGTAGAGGAAGAAATACACGTAGAGTCAGTTGCAGAGAACCTTGATCCCCTGAGATAGGGTTCGGTGAGATAGGAGGTCAGGTTTCAGCTGACTGTATAATGTAATGTAACCACTAGTGTACTCACAAGCCGGGTTCCAACCGGTACCCAGAGTAACTTTCTGATCATGGACCCTACGCAAGGTTACTCTGTTCAACTCCTCTCCTCGGAGTGGTATAGATGTTTGAGGGTACGAATGGGCACAGGGTGCGAATTTCAGGAGACTAATGGGTACCGACCCGTATTTACCACTTAAATCGCAAGTCCCACTACCAAAAAGTACAAGTATCCACTAGGGTTCCAATCTTAGTGCATTGGTCGGAGCCGGCCTGGAGTAACCTCCTTACGATCACGGAATACCCTACGCAAGGTTAGTCTGTTCAACACCTCTCCTCGGAGTGGTATGGTTGTAGCATTTACCACTCAAACCGCAAGTCCAACTACCAAAAAGTACATATACGATGACGTATCCACTAGGGTACTTACAGGCCGGATTCCAATCATAGTGCATTATGGTCGCCGACCTGGAGTAACCTCCTTTATGATCATGGAATACCCTACGCAAGGTTAGTCTGTTCAACTACTGGAAAAGGCCACGTTGAAAATATTCGTATATGATCAATTTCATATTTATTTAAAAATGAACCGTATGAGCCCACTTATAAGGTTCATTTTTAAAAACTCCAATGTTTGGATATCGACGGTACATATTCGGAGCTAGTTTTTCCCGATCACGGGGCACTCTACGCAAGGTTAGTCAATGTAACCCCTGGTAGTATATAAGTGTAACTACGCAATTATGTATCTGACAAATCGGAGAACGTTAAAACAAAAGGGGACCGGACAATATTATAATTTGATGCCTTTTTATAAAAGCCCACAATAATAGGATCATAAAAAAAAAATACACCAGGTACTAAAGTATTTCCCAAGACTACTACTAGTCTAAGCGGTCATGGGAATTTTCGTAACGATCAGGGAAACGGATAGACTTGCTTTTATGGGTTGTAGAGTAGTCCCCTAATGTGAATGATGTCGGTATGCCGGCTCTCAGTGGTAGCTTCTTCGAGCTATAGGGCCTGGAAGGTGCTTCATTGTTGCGAAAAAAAAAAACGATCTGAGAAATGGTTAGTTTTAGTACATATTCAAAGTATGGCATCTCCGCATGTGAAACAAGTTGGTCTGCCGGCTGTCAGTGGTTGCATTTCAGAGCTATGAGGCGCGCAAGTCACTGCATAGTTACAAAAAAAAAACGATAAGAGAAATGGTTAGTTTTATTATACCCTATAGCTGTATGTTTTATATTACCCTATAGCTCAAAGTGGCAACCACTAACAGCCGGCAGGCCAACTCGTTTCACATGCGGAGATGCCATACTTTGAATAAGTAAAGGTGAAACGTGTTGGTCTGCCGGCTCTCAGTGGTTGCCACTTCGAGCTATAGGGCCTAAAAGGGGTTGTTACGAAAAAAAAAAACGATCAGAGAAATGGTTAGTTTTAGTACATATTCAAACTATGGCATCTCCGCATGTGAAACAAGTTGGTCTGCCGGCTGTCAGTGGTTGCATTTCAGAGCGATGATGCGCGAAAGTCACTGCATATTTACGAAAAAAAACCGGTTAGAGAAATGGTCAGTTTTAGTATCTATTGAAAGAATGGTGTCTCCACAGGTGAAACAAGTTGGTCTGCCGGCCTTCAGTGTTTGCCACTTCGAGCTATACCTAGGGCCTGGAAAATTGCCTTGAGGAAAATGGCCTTCATTGTTGCAAAAAAAAATTATCAGAGAAATAGTTAGGTTTAGTACATATATTCAAAATATGGCATCTCCGCATGTGAAACAAGTTGGTCTGCCGGCTGTCAGTGGTTGCCACTTTGAGCTATAGGGGCTGAAAGGGGCTTCATTGTAGCGAAAAAAAAAACGATCAGAGAAATGGTTAGTTTTAGTATATATTCAAAGTATGGCATCTCCGTATGTGAAAAAAGTTGGTCTGCCGGCTGTCAGTGGTTGCCACTTTGAGCTATAAAGGCTAGAAGGAGCTTCATTGTTGCAAAAAATAGAAAACGATCCGAGGAATGGTTAGTTTTAGTATATATTCAAAGTATGGCATCTCCGTACGTGAAACAAGTTGGTCTGCCGGCTGTCAGCGGTTGCCATTTTGAGCTATAAAGGCTAGAAGAAGCTTCATTGTTGCAAAAAATAGAAAACGATCTGAGGAATGGTTAGTTTTAGTAGATATTCAAAGTATGGTATCTTCGCATGTGAAACGAGTTGGTCTGCCGGCTGTCAGTAGTTGCATTTCAGAGCTATGAGGCGCGAAAGTCACTGCTTAGTTACGAAAAAAAACGGTAAGAGAAATGGTCAGTTTTAGTACCTATTAAAAGAATGCAATGTTAGCAAAAATAGTATTAATAAAAAGTCTTCTTATTAAGATCAAAAATGAAATACATAATCAGTTTTTACCAAAATCGACGTAGATTTTTTGAAGAAAACCTTGTTTTCTCTAGAGGCGATTTTTTTCCCCACAGTGCGGTGATGCGCGGCGCAAGTTTGAGGTTGGGTCAAACATACGCAGATACGACAGCGGCTGGCATGAACTAGAAAAATTCGCCTATTTTCCCGCTTTTCAATGTTTTTTTAGACTTTTTCCTCAAATAAGCGACTTACGTGAACGATGATAGCTCTGAAATACAACCACTGACAGCCGGCAGACCAACTCGTTTCATCTGTGGATACACCATTCTTCCAATTGGTACTAAAACTAACCATTTCCCTTATCGTTTTTTTTTTGTAATTATGCAGTGACTTGCGCGCCTCATAGCTCTGAAATGCAACCACTGACAGCCGGCAGACCAACTTGTTTCACATGCGGAGATGCCATACTTTGAATATGTATCTACTAAAACTAACCATTCCTCAGATCGTTTTTTTTTCGCAACAATAAAGCACCTTCCAGGCCCTATAGCTCGAAGAAGCTACCACTGAGAGCCGGCAGACCGACATCATTCACATTAGGGGACTACTCTACAACCCATAAAAGCAAGTCTATCCGTTTCCCTGATCATTACGAAAATTCCCGTGACCTCTCGGTCTATGCTTATGACGTCACACGTAGAAAACGGACTTTCCCAAAAAGTTGAATCTATTTATATTGAAAAAAACAATATATTTGAAAAATAATCACCTCCTTGGCTTCAACATCACCGCAGTATATTGCCATCCAATTACACCAAAAATAATTTCGATCTTTGTCTATAATATCGTGTAGGTACTTTATTTTTAATACTTGTGAATAAACAAACAACTTTATGAAGTAATCATGTGAAGCATCGTCACATGCATTTGAGGGTAGTACATCCAATAAAGTCGCAGTAAAGTGCGACGATAAAATTCATCTTTACGGCAGACATTAATTATTTTACTGTTTGATACGATATCGCCCTTTCGTGGTTTTACATGTCTGAGCTAAACAAGTTTATTAGCTCAGTTGATACACAGCTCAGTATAATATTTTAGTCGGTTTGGTAGGTGACGGAGCTTTGCACATTCCCAGATATGTGATCAAGGTTGAATCCATTAAAAACTTCACAGAGTCACCGCTTATGCACTGCGATTGCGCCAAAAAGAGAAAAATGTCTATCTCAACTTTGAGAAACCAATTATGAAAATAGTACCAATGGATTTTTATTCAGATTTCTACGCATTTTGGTCTATTGTTAGTAATGTGCAAACTTAAAATCAACGTTAGTAAAACAAAAATATAATTCTCACATTCAGTAATGAAGGTAAAATAACAAGCTAATTATTAAAAAAAAAACACGACCTACAACTCCCACAGGTCACTCGGAGGAATGCAAGGAATCTAAAAATACCTCTCACATAAAAATTTGTTAATCCGTACAGGACTTATGGTAGAATAAAGAAACTTACATATATACATAAACCCTGAAAAAATAACACTCCTTTTTTAGTCGGTTGTGTAAAAAGGTGTTGAAATGATGTGAAAATTTCGTCTGACACGACTCAATTCATTCGATTGACACGTGAAGCGCAAATTACCAATCCCGACCTTGATTGGGATCGGCGTTACCGATATCATATTAACACAGTGAACTGACGTTTTGAGAAAAACTTTGTTAACATTTTTACTCTGCTAATTAAGCCGAAATCCGCCGAAAACTAAACTTAGTCCGCATAAATTTGTCAGTTTTTCAAACCACAAACTAAAGCTGAGCTAAGTAGCACAGAAAAACTTCATCTATCTATATGAACTAAGTTTAAAGTTAGTTTAGTATGCGGCGGACGTTTAGCCTTATACCCCCTTAACCCTCCTTCGTCTATTAAAATCTAATAAAGATAGCGGGTTATCGACGATACTGTTTACTAAATTGGTAACAATCAAACAAATTTTCAGTTCATTCGCAATAACTTCACATAATTGACTTAAAAGTACGGTGCATTCACAGAAGTAGTCATGATGGCTTCATACAATATACAATAATTATACTACGATTTGATATAACTGCGCAATACTCGCCGTCGTCGCTCGAACTAAATTGCAGCCAAGCCGTGAAACTTGTCTGTGGGGTTACAGACTGTTATTACGTCAATTATATGCATGGCTCGAAGTGGAAGCTTATCGACAATAATTGTATAATGAATTTTACACTACGAAATAGTTATTTTGAGACAATTTCACATAATACTTTATTCGATGGCTTGGTTGCCCAAAATTCTAGAGTTATCCTCTCTTTATAGTTGTCACTTCTTGGCAAACAGTTTTTTGGAGGGCTTTCAGGTCTCTCCGACGACACTGCGCGGGAATGAAAGACCTAGGATGTAGCTCACTTGGTTGTCAGATTCTGACAGTTGTATGTAATGGTATTTAATGCATCATAACTACTTTTCAACAAGAACTTTGTTTTCTAAAACAAAATAAAACAAAGAATTTAGATAAAGATGATTCAAATTTTTATTGTAATACGAAGAGAAGATGGCAAATATGAATGAAAAATGTTATCTGGCAAATGTCCACCACGAGCACGCTGACAGATGTTGATTCTTTCATCAGTTTTTAATCACTTTTTAGCAAAATGGCGGGTCTCGTTAATCATATCACGGATTTGGAAATTTAAAAAGCTGCAATCGATTCGATTGGCTCTGTATAGACTCTGTCCTTAACATAGCCCCACAAAATATAACACTTAAGGCGCGGTTATAGCGAAAGTGGCGCCCTCACTTAAAATAAATTATTTTTGGAAAAACTGAGATGTTAATTCAAATTCTGTCAGGTAAAAATCTAAATACTCCTTTAAAGCATTTATTGCAATATAATATATCATATAAGCGGCAACCGTCTTGCTCTAAAATTCATTAATGTTAAAAACGGCCACTTTTGGCATAAACGCTAACTAAGGCTTGACGGTTGCTGCTTAGACAATATATTATATTGCAATAAATGCTTTAAAAGATTATCTAGATTTTTACCTGACAGAATTTGAAATAACATCGCCGTTTTTTCAAAAATAATTTATTTCGCGTGAGGGCGCCATTTTCTCTATAACCGCGCCTTTCGTGAAATTATGTTGTCGGAAAATAACGTTTGCAATAAATTGATCGTTTCATTGCCTGTGTGAAATGAGGCAAAAACTTTGATGAAAGTATCCACATCTGTCAGCGTGCTCGTGGTGGACATTTGCCAGATATCATTTTTCAATTATAATTGCCAAACTCTTCTCTTCGTATTACAATAATAATTTGAATCATCTTCATCTAAATTCTTTGTTTTATTTTGTTTTAGAAAACAAAGTTCTTGTTGAAAAACCCTATATTATTACACTTGTTTCTTGGGGTAGGCAGTGGCCTATCCTTAGTCTACTAAGGAGATCCACTTACTACGAACTTTACGAACTTTCGCTTCCTGTAGTATCAAACAAAGTGATGTAATAAATGTTTTCAAAATTTTATTTTGTAATTCGTTCCTGCCAGCGACAAATAAAGGCATTCATCAAGTCAACGTGGCGTGAAATCGTGTGGAGTGTAAAATATTGAACAGCCGAGTCTCCGCTCAACTCCAGCGGAAATTCCCGCCGAACGAATCGCACTTGTCATATATTGACAATCGAATGAGCATTTTAATTACAGTCTAATGGGTTCGACATATGAAGCTCCATCTGTATCAAGAAATGAAAGTACTTAGAAATTCCTTGATCTCTCTATATGTAGCGCCACAGAATAAGCAAGAGTACTACAGAAGAATCTCTCTTGAATAAAATTATATCCAGGTATAAGTACATACGTGCGTGCCGACTTGCCGAGTGGCATCCACGGCCCATTCGCCCCTCGATGGAGCGCGGTGGCCGTGAGTATCTAAACTGCGGGGTGATCCCGCCCCCCCCTGGCTGTGCTGTCTGTGGCCCCAAAGTCGGACAGCTATGTAGAAGCCGCGACGAAGCGGCTTTTTGTATCAAATTAGCCTTAATACTCATTAGATTTTTTTATAAGAATTTCTAACAGACACCATTTTCTTAAAAGTTAAGTAAGGGTTTGAGAATAATTTACAGTCTCAGATGATTTTGCTTAGTGATCAGGTTTACTACTTTCTTTGTTTTATGTATCTTCTATTAATAGGTATCAATAGATAATATAAAAATAAAATCACTTTTACAAGAATTCTATTTTTCCAAAAATAATGTTTATTTGCAAAATACTGGATTATTTCCTGCCTTGGTTTCACTTAAAGTAATTTCTATAGTGATGTAGCCGGAATTCAGGGTAAGCAGAATTTGGACGCGTGCCAAGAAACCAGCACAGCTGTACCCTACATTCCCCACCCTACGTACTATAGCCACCTCTACCAGTTCTACCACCTCTGTACAACGTATCGATGTGTTAGTCAAGAAATTTTATTTTAGTTATGTATGTTTATAGTTGTCTTCGATTTGTAAAATAATTTATAATAATATCAAACAAAATAAAAATAAGATATCTGATCTCTGCTATCTGATAATTTTTTATCCAGTTTCTAATAATAAATTAAAATACCTAATTACTCAACCAACGATTAAGTTTCATAGATTTTAATGTATGGACATAGGATATATATTTTGTACTTAAAAATACGCGAGCTAACTGCAGTCCAAAGCCAAAACTATAGAAAATAACAGACTTCAACATTACACTCGTTTCGTTGGAATAATAAATTTACGCCACACTTACGTCGTCGTTCGCCTGGGTACTTCTACACACTCGTATAATAAAATCGTGAAGCGAACACTAAATTCAGGATAAACATTCAATAATTTCACTTCTCACGTGTATGTTCAAGCAACTCGAGTGTATCTGAGCAAACACTCTTGTGACTTCTTGAGTAAGGTTGGATTCACACCAAAATTATTATACATATACCATATATTATTGACTAGTTACGCTCCTAGGCTCCGCTCTCGTAGGGATTTCGGAAGAGAAGGATCAATAAAGTAAGTAAGTCAAGACGACGGATTGTCTAGTAGATTTTGCGTGATTGAGTAACAAACATACATCTTCTCACACGTACAAACTTTCACATTATATTTTTTCTCAATTAGTGAAGTTGATGTGAATGTGTGATGTCGCAAAATCGAACAGATTTCCATTGAATTTTGTATACTTTCATACCCAGAAATTTCCTCCGAAACTGAACCCGCGCGGGCGCACCGCAATAAATCTATATAACTTACTTATCTTATAAAGTATAATCAATCACTTACATTTTGGCTGAAGTATATCTAATCTACCCACAGCGAGGCCCAGACGCAGATAAGTTCACTTGTACAGTTACAATTTCTAAAGTAGGTATCTAAATTTACAAGTTTCACTATGCGATACTAAAGTTTTTCAAACAACATTATGGCAGTAAATTTGGTCAACCTTTCATTATCATCATGTTTTTAAGAACTGTGTTATCGGTGGAGCATCCTCAATTTGCATCTTTCTTCTACCCTTACTTTCTCTTTTACTTGGTATATAAATGCATCTTCTTGGCTTCCCTTCCGTATCCTCTCCTTCTTGCCTCTCGGTCGCCCTTCCGTATACAGTAAGTTTATCAATGTTCGAAACGTTTTTTAGTAATATGGACCAAACTGAGACTTAAAGCATTTTTATGTATTACGAATTTATCCGCCTACTAAATCTTAATTGACACTGTTTGATCAGAGCCCCAAACTCGATAACACACTGTTGCTGTCAAACGTCACGTCATAAATTATTTTGTATTGTCCTGTGTCAACGCAAAGCAATGTACGTCGATTTATAATAACGTGCCGAATCTTCTTCACGTTAGAACTTCACTTTGCACTCAGTGTATGTAATTTGTACTTCCAATTAGGCGCGGTGTCTGTACATATGAGAGGTAATTTGTCAACGCTGCAATATTGACACGAATTTAATCGGTAACGTGCGCAAGACAAACAGATTTTCGTGGATGCCCTTCGAACCAGTTCGTAGCTAGGTTTCGTAGCTGGCTTCGAAACGGGAAATAAAAATACAATTTCGAAGTGGACGGAGTTGGGATTTGTGGGACCTATTTGTTGAGGGAATACCGAATCTCAGTTACGAGCACCAGCCAAGAGGTATTTCTCCTTATTTTTTCACTCTCATTACGTGTCCGAAATATTGCAGCTGAATTGCGTGAAGTTTAAGCGTTAAAGAGTAAAACATACATAAAGAGTAATATCTAAAAAAATCCACACGAACTTTCAGAATTATTATTTATTGAATACCTATCTCAAATGCCCACACGCTTTGCATTTATCAACTTTATTTATTAATTAAAAGACGAACAAATCGCACAGATTGAGTTAGCCCCAACGTAGGCTCGAACTTAATCACGCCGCGTGATGACCATACGCCATACGGAAGTCGTCAAATTAAGATAATTAAGATGCAATAGAATGGACATAGGATAATACTGTTAGAAAATAGCACAACATTAGGCTAGTCCATTATGCCCGGAGTGAATAGATGCCGCAAAGTGTTCAGATAAGGTGGTCCGCCATTGAGGCTCACCCGGCCAAGAGCTTTGTTTGTCCTAAGTTCAGGGAGCTTTTGTCAACTTGCAAGTGATTTTGACTGAATATAATTCGCTTGTCTTGCTTCCTGTTGTCTCAGACGGTGTTATCTGAAGCTTTGCAAGTCTAAACATAATATTTAGGTAGTCAATATTGTAATACTATTTGTAACATAATAATATAATTTTATTTCGGAAAAGTCCATAGAAATGTTAGTTACAATGTCCTTAAAACTATGTTAGTACCTTATCTACGTGTAATTGGGTCCAATGTTTTATTATGGGCCCATCTACCCTGCCAGCAATGACTTTGAGAAGGCGGTTGGAGCTAGCGCTCAGTCTCCGCATCAGGGAGGCCACCCTCTTCCGCACTATGGCTTGGAAGGTGTCCGCACGTGCCTCTGCAACAGAGCTATTGGAATACACAAAGACAAAGTCAGAAATTCTAAAATTCTAGCATGAAAATGCTCTTTTTCAACCAGGTGATATGACCCAGGTGAACAGTGTGGAATAAGTATACCATAATAAAGGGCACTTACAAAAAGGGAGGTTGATTAAAATAATATCACTTTATCATTATGGTTAATACGTGCGGGAATATATATGTTGATATTGATACCTGATAAGTGGAAAATGAATGAACGCACTGCCTGAAATTGAGATAATACCACATACATCCTATAAAAAATAGTAAAAGAGATATTATAAGACATAGGAAGTAAGAAATAAAAACCAGTCAATCTAATGAAATCACAAAACGAAACGAGGGGAAATTCAATTTCCAATTGGACGACGTTATTTCTTATGATAGCATAGAAACAGAACTATTCTACTAACTGTTGGTAAAATGAAATGAAACAAATTTAATTTAGTATGATACGCTGTCATATTTTCTTTGGCCGTCGGAATTTTCCAATTATCTTTTTCTGCCGAGATCGCGAGAGCGTTTGTGATTGTCGGGTCAAAACTTTCCAGTTCCAGCCTTCTTTCAATGCGACTTTTCTTTCTTTGCATAATGCTTTAATTATACTTAAAAATTTGTCCGTCGGTGCCGCCGGCCGGTTTTTTCTAAATTTTAAATCAAAGTTGACAATATCATATCAAAATGAAATGTAATTAAAACTTTTGAATTGATGTAGTTTCAATGCTGATCTGATGATTGAGTTAGGGGTTTGATGGTGAAACTGTTGAATGTTATAATAATAGTAGATGCTTTTGATGTTCTAAAATTTAAATGAAAATTGGCAATATCTTAAGAAAATGAAATGTAATATTTTTTTTTAATTGATATATTTTTAATGCTATTGAGCTAGAGGGTTGATGGTGAAACTGTTGAATGTCATAATAATAGGTAATATAGGCTTTTGTTGTTATTATAGAGTCTAACATTGATAGCAAGTGCAGCGTGTTTATTTTTTTAATTTTCGAAACTAAATGTAACTTCTATTAGTAAGAACAATCGTATCAATTGTAAAGGGAGGAGTACCTGTAACACAAGTTTTTACTTAGCGCAGGGCTCCAGTACTTGTAAATTGTAACTTTTCTTGGTAAAAAATAAATGATTTATAAAATGATTTATGATTAACAACAGGATTGACTAAAAAAGAACATACGTATTGTAGGTACAAGTATTTGTCTATCACAAACAAAACATTGTGATAAAGTTTGACAGGCCAGCAGCCCTCGGGACGGGTGGCTTTACTTCGGAAACCACAGCCGCAGTGGTACTGACTCGACAATCCTGCTCACTGACCAATTTTCATTTTATTCACTGCAAAAGGTTTTTCTGTTTTTGGCTGAAATTTGCTCGACTGGTTGTATTTTTAAAATGTACAGTTGAAATTGTTTACATCTTTATTGATATTTGTTGGTCTCACCAGTTAAAAAGTATTTAAAGTTATGTAATTAAGCCTCACTATTTTTGGCTCTGTCTACCCCGTAAGGAATAAAGACGTGATAGTGTATCTGTAAACTTTATGATGGCCCAACGTTGCGACTATGTTGTTTTGCTTCGTGTCAAAACTTAATGACACAGTCGACTTGTCAGACATCAATCTTCAATCAATTAATTAACTTATAATATAATTGTGTCTATTCATTCTAACTAATATTATAAATGCGAAAGTGAGTTTATTTGTTACCTCTTCACGCTTTATGTACTGAACCAATCTTCCTGAAATTTCGCATACACATAGTTAGAAGGACGGAGAAGGACATTCATCCAGGGAAAAAGCACTGTTCCCGCGGGAAATTCACGCGGGCGAAGCCGCGGGCAAAAGCTAGTATAACATATTTAAAAAAAATCTTGATACGCTGCTTAGAACCTGAGATAGGTGCGGACGAAGTCGCGGGCACAGGCTAGTTATCTTATAAATTGCAAATACTGCCGTAAAAGACAAAACTATAACCAAGCATCAAAAAAAAAAACATCAAAATATTGAATCAGATCGAGTTGTAAATAAGGGTCGCCTTAAAACAAACACAAATTATCTAGCCGCTACAGATAAGGCAAAATAAATTAAGGAAGTGGATGAAATATAGCGGCCCCATCGCAGTTTCGTTAGAACAGGACAACAATTAACGTGGCTAACAGATACTACATATTACAGGGCGTTAATTTATAGAGATATATCTCAATTATAATAGTACATTGTTACCGAGTGGGTGAAAGTAACTTTCTTAAGTCCCGAGACGTAGCGAGGGCGCCAATAGTTCGAGGGACTTAAATAAAGTCTTTCACCCGAGGTGAACACTGTGCTTTTCATTACGAATACAAAAAAAGTAAAAATAAAAACATAAATTAGCGAAAGAAATAATGAGTATATACGGAAGCATAAACAAACTCTAAACTTAAAAAAAAAATTGATCGGATTGCGGCTTTAGCTTCCAGCATATTTTTTTTCTGTGGCTGACCTACTATTTAGCTATAGATTCTTTTCATTTAGTTCCATCATTGAAAAAATGATAAAAAAAATCTATGTTATAAAAAATCATAAATCATTGGAGATTTTCTTACAGTTAAATTAAGAAAAAAAAATCAGTATAAAAAAGTCTCAACAGATAGCGTTTTATGAAAGCCGAGTCGTAATAATGGCTGAACCTTTATGGTGCGCTTTTCCTTGTCAACCAGAGGCAGAAAAAAAATCACCTAACAGTTTGACAGTTGCACAAATCACAATATTGATACTTTTTAGACGTTTTTTTTTACTAAGTTTTATTTTTTTTTTATGCCAATTCCGTGAATTTTTGCTTTTGGTATGGATCTTTTCTCTCGCCTTTGCCATACTAATATTA
Source organism: Ephestia elutella (assembly GCA_018467065.1). Lineage (NCBI taxonomy): Eukaryota > Metazoa > Arthropoda > Insecta > Lepidoptera > Pyralidae > Ephestia > Ephestia elutella. The sequence goes on from CM031564.1 coordinate 6,103,057, forward strand.
ATTCTGTACCTTTGCTTAAGCGCTATCTATGAAGTCATCTGGAACTATTTTTTTTTTTAATTCGGGTCTCGGAAAATCCCTCATTTTACATAATATGTTGAATGGCTGTAGAGAAAGTTGGAACATGGTTCAATAGAATAACGTTAAATTAGAACTAGTTTTTTTTTTATAATTTGACAGCTGTCAGTTGAAAACGATTCTCCCTAGGGCTGAAAAGTAATACTACTTTCACCACGCTCCTCAGGCAACTTCAGACTTACTTTCAGAGTATGAGTAATGAAAAATATAGTAACGTTGAGTTATCTAATAATACAGGAAGGCCGCCTAGTGTACGCATTACCTATATAATAGGTAATGTTATATACTTATAAATATATTATAATAAAATGTCCTTAATCCTTAATTTTTTGGTGCAATGAATTATTTTTACTCAGGCACTTAGCACAATATTAACGTTGGTGCTAGCTTTTTCTGGAAGATTTGTCCTCATATTATTTCATTAATCATGCGAATACATACAAAATTCTAAATTAACACAATATTTATCAACGTAACATTCTAAATATGCTGTTAATTAAAAAAAAATAACAATATAAATATTATTAAATAACTAATTTAATATGAATTTAGATAAAGAATATATTCTCCACTAAATATGGGATATTTAGTGTGTCAACTAGAAAGAAAACCATTGCTAGGAAGTAAACAATATAATTTTCCCCGTCACGCTTCACTAGGGACACCCCTAATCTATTGATTTTCTTGCTGCTACCGGTTGGGGCCAATTTAAAACTGCATGGCCAACTCCGCACAATTAGATATTGTGTTTGTATATTTGTACGCGCACCAAAATAAAAATAATGTACAAAATTTGATTTGATTGCTTAAAATCTGTGGCAGGTTTCATTTTGATACGCCTTTTTGAACCTGAGATAAGTATTAACAATAGTAAATTACGCGCAGATGAAGTCTCGGACAAAAGCTTGTAGTGTTATAAGATTGGTTATAGTATTATATTGAGTATAATATGGATATGTGAGCGACTTGATTAGGAAGATTAATCAGTATATTGTGTGGTATATTGCCATTGATTAGTGCTGATTAGTGTCGGTTTCGCTAGCTAGTTACGAAATCAGCTGTCTGTTAAGTGTTAATTTAATTTATCTCTTAATTTAGTTTAATTACTTTCTATTTATTTTTGAAAATGTCTGTGTAAATGTAAAATTTACCTATTTTATTTATTTTACTTCTGCTTATAATTGCTTATTTACAATTTGACAGCGGTAAACAAGTTATAAAAGAAGTTTAATAGTTCTAACTGCCGTATTCCGCCCTACAAAGTATATTAATCGTTCAAGCACATTTTAAAATGATAACAATTGTTTAATAAATAAACGCAATGCCTCATGCGACCTCTTCGTAGTATCAGAAAGAAAAGTTTAGTTCTCTAATCGTCTGTTTTTTTTAAAATAACAATGGGCAGACTATAAAGAGGAAAAAACATTTTCCTTCCATTATTTCGAACCAAACAAAAGGCAAGGGAACTAACCTTACATGCCAACGTGTAAAAATGCGTGGTATTTCCCACTAAGGTATTTCATGCACATTAAAAACGGCGACCGTCGTTCAAAGGCTGATATCTCAGAAAAGGTTCCACTAAACAAGAAAAAGGGTTAACAACTCATTTAAAAGGACTTTACGTGAAACCGCAGCGTGTTTCAATGTAAAAGGCGTACTGGAAATACCTTTTTAAAGCTCGTAGCTCTGTTATGCGACGCCCTCGCATACAACAAAACGACTTTTCTAGATAGGTATGGGATTGGGTCGTGTACTGTGAAGCGCGGTTAACACAAAATATAAGCTAATTCATTTTGTTGCTGTAATATGTACCATAGGTATAAAACGAATGCACATTTTTAAGGAAAAATATCGTCTTAGCTGAAAGAAGTCACGTCACTTACGAAAAATCTAGGAAACAATTTATCCCGATAATCGGCGTAGTTCCTACGGAAAAGCAAGATTGAGCACTTTACGGTATTTTTTAATTTGTTTCTGTGATTTGCATTAAACACCTTTTTAACCTTTTAATTTAAAAGATTCAGGTATATTTTAAAGATAAAGTACTTTCATATAGAAATAAGATTAATTGCATCTGCGATGCTCAAAAATCCAAAAATAAACATTTTAAAGATCTTCTCCAACAAAACAATGTACATAATAATATACACTGAGTAATCCTTCCAATGCCTTTCAATAACTAAAACCTACCTCTAGCCAATTTAAAAACTTCTCTTTTCTTTTATGACCATTTGAGAATTTGACATCAAAAAACATCGAATAAGGATATTTCAAACGAATTCGAAACGTAAAAGTAAATAAAAAAAGGCTTTTCTATCGCTTCGTCCATAAAAAAGAGCGTCAGGTTTCAATTTTTAACGTAGTGTGATAGAGCTCCATTTTGCTGGTTCCCAACGCCGGGATAGGGGCTTTTAAGAATTTCATTTGATGACTGGACCTTCAATTAGGCAGCATTCACACTCTGTTGGAAGATAACCAAGAGGAAACTGGCACTTAATATTGTACGATTTCGTTTTTTTTTTCAAAATTTTTGCTTTTTATTTGGGAAGATGCATTTAGAGTATTTCATTTTAGAATTTATATCTTTTTCATTTTTTGATTGATTTCCTAAAACGTGTGTGGAAATAATGAAAGTTTGGAAACGATCGCATTAAAATACATTTGTGTCGAAGCCGTAATTATTATAATACTTATAATTAATCAACGATAATATAAAAACTGAAGTGTACTTATATGATTTAATAAACAATTAAATTTATTAATGCTTTGCTAAATTAAATGCTATGGTTGTTGAGGGTGTTACAACCAAAGGTTACAACCATAACCTGTGTGTATCAGTGTATTTGAACAGCCTGTGGAGATATACCATCAGATTGAGGTAAACATGTTTAAACCGCAACGTAATCATTATATTATTACAATTTAATTAACAATTCAATTTAAATTGGATGAATTAGTTTTGATTCTACATGCAACTCAGTATACCTAATTCGATTCAGAAAAAAATATTCATTTACAGAATTCCGTACCCAAAGGGTCCATACGAAACCCTATTACTATGCTTTCGCTGCCTGTTTGTCTGTCTAAAATTCAGAGGGCGAATTCTCGAGAACCCTTATAGATAGACACTATTAGACACTTATGAAATTTACACAGAACAAGATAAAAAAATACAAGAAAACTGTAACTGTTGGTTAGTTACGAGTGCGTGTTGGGTGACGTAGAATGATACTCGTTATGCGTTGGTAAAAAGAATCTATTTATTTTAAAATGTACTGCATTTTATACCTAAAATTACATGAGTCAGACGTTCGTATGACGCACGTGATTTACATTACCCTACAAATACTCTCCCCTTTATGAGAAAAAAAAAATTAAATACATGATAAAAAAACATCGTAAAAAATAGTAAAACATTAAAAAATAAAAAAACATTGTAAAATAATGAATACAAAAAAAAACTAGACATTTTAGGACGCGTATGCTGGTTGTCCTTGTCCTGGGGAGGCTGGGGTGGTCCTCGGATAACGGGTGAACTGCTGGAAGCTTCTGTTACAGCGATTTTGTAGTTGTGCTTAGACAGCAAATCTGACCACGGGTTTCACTACGCGACCGTATCGCGTGACTATTCGGTTCGTTGACACCGGTTCACATTCGTTTGCTGTATCGCTGTTATTTTCTGTTGTAACAAATGCAGGTTTTAATCTGTCGATTGACACCGTAGTAGTTCTTCCTGGCAGTTGTATTGTGTAACATTTATCATCCCGATGAATTATTTTGTAAGGACCTTCGTATGGCGCTGTCAGTGCCTTTTTTATCATGTCTCTTCTTAGGAAAACATAATCGCATTTTCTTAACTCCTTGTGGATGAAACATTTTCTGTTTGTTTTTGCGGTTGAATTGTCCGATATATTCATATTATTCATAGCTGACGATAATTGAGTTACGTAATCAATGTCAGTAACCGAGTCGGTTTTGTTTACATTGAAGAAATCAGCTGGCAGTCGTAGCGTAGTGCCGTATGTCATTTGAGCTGCGCTGACGCCGCATTCTTCCTTTATCGCTGTGCGTAGTCCTAGCATTACTAATGGCAATTCCTTGACCCAATTTGCGCTATTACATGTAGCGATGAATGAAGTTTTCAAACATCTATGCCATCTTTCCACCTGGCCATTGGCTTGTGGGTGGTACGGCGTTGTATGGATTTTATTTATTCCAAGTCTCTTCGCCAGTTTAGTAAACAGATTGGACTCGAACTGCCGACCCTGATCAGTAGTTATTGTAACTGGACAACTGAAGCGCGATATCCATCCGGTGACCAATGCATTGCATACATTTTCTGCGGTCATCTGCGTTATGGGGTAAGCTTCCGGCCACTTTGTCTTCCTGTCTATCATTGTAACGCAGTATTTAAATTCTTGTGACAATGGTAGTGGTCCCACGATGTCAATGTGAACATGCTCGAACCTCTCTGATTTTGGAAACGAGCTCAAGGGTGATACCGTGTGTCTGTGTGTTTTGGCTTGCTGACACGGAATACATGATCTTGCCCACGATGTCACATCTTTGTTTATGGACGGCCAGAAGAACCTGACTGTCATCATTTTCCTGGTGGCACGCGTTCCGGGGTGGCTAAGACCGTGGACAGCGTTGAAAGCTGTTTGACGGTACTGAGTAGGTAAATAGGGTCGCGGCTCCTTGTTGGTTGTACCCTACAAAACGTAACAAAAAAATTATACTTACTTGACCTGAGATCGAACCCGAGGTAACAAATAGAATTAATATCGTTTGGAGGCCATACGTGCGTACTGAGTCCAACTCACACTTGACCGGATTTATTATTTGTGTTAAATTAATATTTATATATATAGTATTATTCATTTCTCATACTCGGAAAGTAGTGTTTTTTTGATCCGGGTTGAAGATGCTGCATCCCTCTATAATCCTAAAACATAGAGACCTCATAGAGCGTCTTGTTACCACATGAATCAAATCAAATAATCTTTATTGTGGATCACAGGTAAAACAGGTCTTACAATAAAGTCGTACAGCCGTGTCCTGCCTAATTTGGACGTACAATTATCTAAGTCATAATTAGTCTTAAACATAACAATCCACTTACAATATATTAGTAATAGCATAAAATTATATATAATAAAAGATAAAAAAAATAAGATCACATATTGTCGTTTAAATTGTGTAATAACATTTCTCTTTTTTTCTTTCTGTTTAAAATCTTTAAAACTGTCAGGTAACTTATTTTATAATATATTTGCTCGTAAAGTGTCATTTATTTCACCAATTTCAAAATTGTATTGTATCTCATTACGCACTTGTGCGTTATTGTAAAGTAAAACGCACGCTCCGCTAAAAACGAACGATACTTTTTTAAATCTTAGCATAGAGTTTTTATGTCAGATAAGTGGTCAACTTTTTATGAATAAAAATAAATAAAAATTTAATTCTTTGAATTAATTTTGACAATAAATTACAACCATTTATCTGTAACAAAACACAAAAATATTAATTTACTTTATTAGTAATACTGGCTGTTTTTTGTGCATTTGCCTTAAAAAAAAGCGCTGATGCGCGCGCATCGCTAATTTGTGAACAAGTAAAATTATACCGCGCGCTTTTTCTTTGGTATTGTCGTTTTCATCTAGTTTTATTTAAATATTTCCTCGCAAATATGTTATAAAACGTCGTATGACATACGTGCGCTTTGAAAATTACAGCCTCTGCCTTTCTTGTAGTTGTAGCCCTTGCCTACGGCTCGGGCTAGCAATATCGCCTCGGCTGTAATTTTCAACTTACCGCACTTATATCACAATGTACTAATAAATAACCGGTGCCATTCCAAATATACTTTTTTTCTTACTGTATTACAGCCTCCAGTTATCAATTTATATTTATATCGTGGCCGGATAAGATCAGCTCTCTTACTTGTTTCAATAAGTGTAACAAATAAATGTGGATTGGTTTCGACAAAAACGCAAATTTCTAATATGTATAAGCATGGTAGGGTCAACAATTTCAGGGATTTAAACACAGGTTCGCAGCTATCTCTCGGTTTCAATCCGCACATTGACCGCAAACATCGTTTTTGATGCCTCAAGATTTTGTCTGTACCCCAAAATATAACTCCATATTGCAATGTAGATGTTTCTAAGCCATGATAAGCTACCAGAGCTACCTTCATTTTTACTTTTCTTGACAATCTAAATAATAAATAAGCCGATTTACTTAATTTCTTACATACATTCTCATCTTGAGGTATCCACGTCAGCTTACTATCTAAATTAAGTCCGAGGAATTTACTAGTTTCCACCCTTTCAATACTTTGTCCATTATAATTTATGTTAACAATAGGTATATCTAATTCTTGATGAAAATGCATAATTTTAGTTTTCTGTAAATTTATTTTAAATTATTAATGTCAAGCCAATGTAGTCATTCAAAGTATTATTTGTATCATTTTCATAGTTATATATATCATCACATTTTATTATTGCAATACTGTCATCAGCGAATAGAACCATTTTTTCTCGGACATTTTTTTGGCAAGTCATTTATTACTAGATAAGGAAAAGCAATGGCCCTAGCACACTACCTTGCGGCACGCCTTATCTATTTACCCTGCAATCAGGTAGGTCTTGGTATTCCATTTTTGTTTATAGGCAAAGGCTACCTATCTCAATATATTGCTTTCTATTATCGAGATACGATTTTAAAAGACTTTTCCTCTAATTCCATACGCATCCAATTTCTTAATTAGTCTCTCGTGGTTAACATAGCCAAAAGCCTGTGTCATGTCTTTGTAAATGGCACAAACAGGCTTCCTAAAATCAACATTGTTCATAACAGTATTAAGTAGTTCATTTTTTTCGAAATCCGGCTTGTTCGTCATATAATATTTAAATTTAGTCAAATAATTATTAATTGTTTCATTTAAATATTTTTCGAATTTTTTTGCAAAATGTTAACAACTTAAATTGTTGTTTGCGTTGACTATGCATATTTTTTTCGTGTGTTTGGTTGTGTTTCTATATGTTCACTATTATGATCGTGTGGTGTTGTCAGGTTACTAGCACATTGATTGTGCTTTTCTAATACGTGAGTGTTGTGAATTTTATTTTATTTATAATGACACAAAACAGTAATGTGTACATATCATAAAATATATATTAACATTAAAAATTTTAAAGAATTAACCAAACTGACCAACAATATGTGTACATACCATGTTAAATTTTGCTCACAATACAAATAGCTACCTAAATATAAAAAACAAAACAATACAAATACTTAAATATATAAAGAAAGAGGGATACAATACAACATATTTTTTAATTTAATCTTTGATTACCATATATTATTGATTAAGGCATTTCCTCTTAAATGACATTAGTAAAGTTCAAAAAATATCGGGTGGTTCTGTTGATGAACAAAGCGAGTTATATAATCGGCACATTCTGTACAGAGGATTATTGTGACCAATTTTATTCGTACAAGCGGGTATTAGAAACAATTAAGGAAATCGCTGACTTCGTGACGGTGCTCTAAAGTTAATTTCGGCTAATACTGAATTAAAGTGTTATCGCCATATCCAAGTCTGATTGTGACGATAAATTATTTTTCGTGATTTTTTTTTTGTTTGTGATAGTAGTTTTGTTTTTATTTTGTTTTAATTGTTGAATAGTGATTTCTTGTGTTTTAATTTTATTTGTGAGTGACTGATTATGTTGGGTAAGTTTCAGTATCTCATTGTCCGCCTTTTCTAGGTGTTTGTTGTAGATGTTCTACTTGTAATTTTAATTCATTTAAGTCTTCCTGGTTGGGTGTTAACTTCATTTTCTAAGATCCGACATGGGTTACATGAAAGACTCGTACGATTGGTTTAATGAATCATTATTATCATTCCCAGGTTTCCTATATGTTATGTTTTCCAAGGACATTTTTACTATATACAATGGATGTATTCTATCGAGTTATATAGCATACAATACACTATCTGTTATAACACAATTTAAGAATTCATTTGTTGTGTTGTGGCATATGATAATATACTCGTAGTGACATCTAGTGTTAAAATGTGGAAATATTTTTATTCTTTATTAATAAGCGTGTGATAGGTTAAGTAAGTCTATAAAAAATATAATATATAATATATGTATGTATATTTACACATATTTTTAATGTCAGGAATAAATAACTATGATTTTATAAATATATTTGTACTGTTACTTATTACTCAAAAATTCATAATGTAGCTAAAGGTAGTTCAAATAAAAGAAACGATAAAATCAGACTCAATTGTTTAATTCATAAAATTGAGCCCTAATTTCTTTAGATTTCTAAGCTACATTCTACTAGGACTTCGGAATGACCACTGCTGAGAAGAAATCCCGAAAGAAACTCATTAAAACAGTATTGGTCCCTAACATGACATGGGCTATATTCTTTACCACAGATTAGTATTTCACAGAATCCACACAACATAAAACATGAAATATTATTTAAACAGAAAGAAATATTCATATGACAAAGCAACAGTATAACAATAGGTATAAATTTCAATTATATCTAGTACTTATCTTTATGTATGAACACCACCAGCTCCGAATTCAAAGTGAACCGGAAAATTAACCGTCAATGCTTTATAAACTGGCTACCGCACCTCAAAGTATCGATTTTTCAAAATCATCAATACAACTACCTACTATTAACATTTAGTCAAACTATTATATTTTGCAAAACACTCAATTATTAATTTAGTATTTACAAATTAAAAGTCAAAGCTTTGATTAAATACATAGGAACAATTATCATTTTTCAATTTGAGTCAAACAGGAAGTTATAAAATTTCACATTTGTGGCGCCATGACGCCTTTCGATGGTAATAGCAACCAACACTAGTTATAATTAACTAAAATCAGAGTATTTATATTAAAATAAACTAAAAGTTACCAAAAATATTACAGTAAAAGTTTAAATATCTAACACGTGCTTGTCAATAGATCGAGTAGCCTTGTGATGTGGTCTCGTTTTGTACATATACTGTTTGTACTTGTCCGGTGTGCTTTGTCTATATTATATTGGTTGATTATGTTCCTCAATAGATGTCATCATGTAAAGTATCTATCAGCTGATGACTCACCTCGGTCTTTGTTTATGTTACCTTTATTTTTGAATTACTAACGGATTTTGAATTGCAATTTCATGTATTTTGTGTATTATTTGGTCACTGTTACCGTAGTTTAGGTCGTGTTTGGCAGTATAATTATTTACACAACCGTTTTTGTCATTTTGTGCACTTATTTATAGTCAATTTCGGAAGTTCAGTTCATATATTTTAGATACCTCTAGCACTGTTAAGTCACAGGAATTCACAGGAATTCACTTAAGATTACACGTATTGGACTTATTCATGCACTAAACTAGTATTTAATATTGTTTATAATCCAAAGATCTATACTTTTCACTTTTAATGCAATTTATTTCACGGAGCCGATGTTTACTATGTTACGCCCTCTGGCGACTCAATGAAGAGCAAAATACTCGTGCAAATACTCAATATTTTCAACGCCTACTTGGAGATTTATATAAGCTGTGACCTGGACGATTTACTCCCTTGTACTGTTCAAACTACAGACTATAAGCTGTTTGGCGACTGCTTCCCAAAGCCGGCTGCGGTCGATGCCTATTGTCAACGTTTACACTCAATTTTAGTGTTGCAGGTGTTTTGTAATTTAATCTGGCATAAGGTCTTTCCTTTTTACATGGCTTACAACAGGAGTTAGTGCCGCTGCAATTATTTGGGCATTTTTATCATATTTGTTATCACTGCCATCATATGCAAATTTGAAGTTGTTAGGAGAAACATATTATATATTGTCAATATTTTTTTTAAAATACAATATCAAAAGACTGCGCAAAACAATTTTATGAAATTGAAAATTTTCATAATAAAAAATTGATAAAACCTCGTCTTTTTGAAAGTCGTAAAACAATCTGAAATATGTCCAACTTTGTACGTGGCATTAAAAAATAATTAAAAATGTTGTGGCACTTTGTCCAGACCCACAGGCCAATTTAGCTTTGTCAGATTCACAAATCCTGCTGTAATTACTAGCTAGAATGTCCAATTACTAGTCCGCGTTTGGGGACCTACTGTCCGGGAATTACAGTTGCTAGTTCAAACTTCATTGTAATGTTCTTGGATTTAGTTTTGGTTGCATTGTTCTGGTCTTCTGGTTATAGGACGCCGACAGCACTGTTTCCGCTAATGTATGTACATAATACGAATATATCCTTGCTTTTTGAAGGCATCAAAGGTAGTGGTGCATAATTAAAACTATTTTGAGTCATAATTGCGTTAATTATTATTACCATAGACTTTTAAATTTTACGTATTGTTGTACCTATCTCACAGAAATTTAAATATAAATTGCTATTTACAGCAACTATCTTAGTTATTTTAAGTGAATATCAGAACGACAGATGTTTTCATATAAAAGTCAGCAGATGAAAATTATTTGGTAATGACTTATAACTAAGTCAGAAATATATCCGGCGAGTCCTTGTTGCTCGAAGCGTCAAACCTATGCGTCAAACAGTAAACGTTCATGTATACTTTCATAGGTTTGATACATACAAGCTCACGACGCCTTGTAACTCAATGAACTCGGCTAAAGCGTAGCGTAGCTTAGCTTTAAATTACTGTGAACTTGTCTAATTAAAATACAAACTCGAAAACCCGGTTATGTTTCGGCTTATTCAGCTTATTTATATTCAGAATTCTATTTGTAGCATCTAAAACTATGTTAACTACCTTCCATTCATACACTGGAATGGAAGTTGTACAAGAACACAAAATTAATGTATGAATGGCGGTAAAAACTGAATTCAATTGTATTTAACAGCAAATAAACTGACTTTTTACGAAGCAGGTACCCATTAAATATATTTTTCAACTTCGCTTCTGAATTTTATTACTACCTTTTAAGGATTTTGGCACGTAGCAGACTGATATTTCCTAACGGAAAAAACACTGACGTGTGCGCCTACCTTAAAGAAAGTACTCCCATTCGGAGAGTGGCACGCAGTGTTGCCCGCGTTACGCTTAGCAAGCAAAGCCGTTTTAAAGCAGGATGCCGTCAACCCACATTCCATCGAGTTATTTTTAATAAACTAAGATAGAAATCAGTACATTAGAAGCAGAAACTTATTCATTTCAGTGTCAACTGATTTATTTGTCGTTTTTGTTCAATTTCTTCCATTTTGAGATAGCAGAATTTTTTTTTATTTCTTTTTCCTATGTCTATGATTTCTTCTAAGGTTTAATTACAAGAATATAATAATGTCAAGTGAAATTTAATATGCAAATTTGAAGTTACCCACAAAATTAAACCCCAAAATAGCAATGCGAGAATTGGAATTCAAAATATTTAATTTGGTATTTTCATTTAAAAATGAATGTCATTTTAAATGAACATTCCGTTTGTCACAACAGTCAATTATGTTGGGAAGATATGGTGTCGAGAATATTTGGTCGGAATCCGAAGGTGTTTAATACGCAAATTACATCAACATCAGTAATTGAAATGTGTACGGCTGGTCGGTCGCTGCACCAGGACGTTTCTCTACAGTTGCAATTGGTTTCAGGCTATCTGTCATCGGCTAAATATGTAACTTACATAACTCATGTAAGACGCCAGAAAATGCTTTAACTTATAATTTTTAATTTCTATTAATTTTAAGTAAGATGCTATATGGATTGAGATAAAGAACTTCAAGTCGAATTAAAAATACAATATCAGTTAAATATAGTTCACTTGTTTTTAAATAAGTATGCCAAACTAGAATTGATTCATGAGTAACGATATATCATACCATGCTGAACACAATCCATTCACCAACGGAATTCGAAGAATGATTTACTTTGATAAAAAAAAACAACTGCTAATTAAGAAAAAGCTAGATAATCTGAACTGTTCTCCTACTTCTCCTATTAACTTTTATAACTCTTTATTTTAAAATAAATATTTTGATTGCACACTCACCTATTACGTAAAATAAATACCAATCGCAAATGAGTTAAACATTCAATATTCGTAGCTTACATCGACGCGTGAAATTAATTCCTACCTTCACTAAAGTGGAGCAATCAGAACCATAAATGTTTGCACTATGGTCGTCCGTGTTCGGGGATTCTCCGCCGATAGTCCGGGGTATTGCAACGTGCATGTACATTAATGAAAGTGTAGATATATCGCTGCACTTTTGACCTCTTGACGGCTGTAAAAACGCGGGCGGTCAAACAGGCTACCTGTTTGACAGCCCGCGTTTTTGCGTTCGAATGCTTGTTTCTACCGATTGCAAACGCTTCTATAGAATCAATTTGTCATACCCCTTGTTGCTATTTCGTTCCCAAAAATGGGGTGAAGCATAAAATTAGACGAAAATAATAATAATTTGAAGACTGTAAGTACCTACCTATTTTTTAAAATTCTATGGGTTGAAATTTATATACCTAAGATTTATTGAAAAGTTCTTCTGAGTTCTTTTGACGACGACGTGACTGTAACAGCAGAGCCTCCGAAAAATAAAACTAATTTCAGCCAGAAGGTTTGCCAATTTGGCAAATGTGTGTTTTGTGATACATTCTGTTGGCCACAGTACATTTTGAAAAGACATTTTTCATTTCTCATGCTCAGAAAGTGCTTATTTGTGCAGGATATAGGCTGCACAAAATCGAATTTTGTGCACAAGGGCAAAGATATTAAAATTTAAATTCAAGTACAGTAGGTAATTTAAGTAATTTAAGAAAATTATTATTACAAAATTAATTTAATAGTAGGCTGTATAGGTCTGCAGCCCAAGCCAAATATAAATGTCGTAAGATTTAAAAAATAAAGAGGCGGGAAACAGCTCTTGTTTTTTCGTGACAACAGATTTAACTGGTCTCCTCATATAAACCTTGTGTGCGTGAAACTTCGAGCGTTCCTAGCTAATACTCGTATGTACATAATTAACAATAGGATTCCTTTTCAAACTAAATTATTGCTTTATAATGCGTTCGCAGAATCGGTAGTGGGATATGGACTGTCAAGCTATGGCAGAACATTCAACAGTTATCTAAACAGTATTTACAAACTTCAAGTTAGAATATTAAAAATGATTGTGCAAAAAAGTGTTAAACAAAAATATTATAACGACGAAGCCGGGCTATTTGGATATTGTAAAATACTTCCGATATATACAAAAACAAAATACAGCCTGTTAAAGGAGCAATTTTTCAATACTAGTATACAAAAAAACATTACACATAATATCAATACGCGACAAAAAACAAAAAAACTTTTGATCACTACGGCACGAAGTACATATGGCGAAAGAACAACATCGTATCTAATTCCACGTTTCATTAATAATTTAGAATTATCTTTAACACAAAGTATCACACAAAAAAATATTAAGACTAAACTTAACTCGCATTTCTTGAACGGCCTGTAGATGACGCATTCAAAACCGGTCTTGCTTTCGGAGTGAGTGCGATGCGCTGTCCGCCAGCGGGAGTAGGATCAGTAGGTATGCGATAATAATGTTAATATTGCAAATGTTATTCTGTGAGTAATCATTTCATTGCAAACTGTCGAAAATACAGAAATACAATATATACTAACAAATTTAGATGTAAGTACACAACTATTTTAAGTTCTAACGTAATTATAAGATTGAACATAGATTAAGAATATGCTATCCGGACAAACCTTCGTGGTTTTTGGTTTGCATAAATTGTAAAATTGTTTTATGTTTGAAAATAAATAAATTAAAAAAAAAAAAAACATCCCTCGCCTTCGGCTCACGGGCTGCTAAAAGTCTTGGATAAAAATGGTTCGTTTTGTGCACTTGTTGTAAAATCTACTATTAATATCTATGAAAACCTGCCTGCCCGCCACGCGCCATTTTACTTGATGCGCTGTACAGTTTTGCTTGGGCACAAAACAATTATTTCTCTGGCATGTGTCGAAAGCCACGACAGAATAAAACGGTAAACTGCCTTGATGGGTGAGATTGAAATGGAATTTTCAGACTGGCTGCGATATAACTGGCGGTTTCGGTTTTGAAAAATAAATTCTGTTTATGAAAAAACTTGCGCTCTGTTTTTTTTAAACACACAAAATTTGACAAGAGTCGCCGTGCATGACGGACATTGAGAAAATAAGGCGCAATTCACATATAAAGCGAGTTGATATAAAAAAAACAGATAAGCTAAATAATAAGTATGCAATCGGTAATAGGAATGTCATTTAATTTTAATTTTGTCATAATTAGATTTTTCAATTAATGTCATATTTAGAAGCAGAAAGACATCATTTAATTCGATGCATTGATACTTAACATTACCACACCAAATGATTTGTTCTTTGCTCAGACGATAATAAGTTAAATTTTTATATCCAGCTGCTAAGTAGGTATTGATATTATAATTAAAATTATGAAAATAATGGAACATTAACCACTTTTCGTATTAAATCCGTGGTGAAGGAACGAAACGCAACTCAGATAAAATATTTGACTAGCAAAGTTTACATGCTCTTACCCTGTTTAACTTATGAATTTTCCAATATTTGCTCTAAATTTGTGTAGTAGTTTAATCAGGGCTTGAAACTTAAGCAGTAGAAGTCTGGAAGCCAAGTTTGCTGTGTCCAAACTTGACGGCTTCCCGGCAACTCTCGGGCACTGCAGTAGTTAAATTTAACTGGATATTTTAAAGTATTTTAAAGAGAGTCGAGAAGGATATTTAGTATTCTTGAACAGTTTATCTATTCTGCAATACTCCCATGTCGCGTCTTTCCATTCTATACAAGGCTAGAACGCAGCCATAGGAAACTACTCACGTATATATTGTAATGCTGTTTTTAAATTTGCGATTACAATATAGGTATACACGAATTTTGCGTACTGATCGTGTATAGTTTGTATCGTGGAAGCTCACGTGTTCATTCCCAAACTATACTAGACCACTTACAAGAGTATTAAAAAAGACAGTTTTAGCCTATAAAAATGCTAGTAGCTCTCTCGCAGTTTGGTCTCGCGCTCTCTCAGTAGGGTTAATCTGCGAATTTGCCTAGTAGATTGCACTGTCTCTTCCGTACTTCTCAATTAAAGTCATTTCGTGTAAAGCGATTGCAGCTGGGCTCATACCGGAATCAAAATATTTTTGAAAACAATCGGCAGTTTCTTCAGTGCACCGCAAGTAGCTGTACGCCTCGGCTACATTTATCATATGAGTGTGGGAGTAATTTAATTTTGAGCAGCACTGAATAACCTTCTTTTAAATCTGCATCATATCGACAGGTGTTACGATTTACTTTCTTGAATTTAATATCAATAGTCGCATCGCAACCACGCGATCGTGTTCGGTTGGGTCGTGATATATTATTCTTATTGAAGGAAGAGTGCTGACATGTAAATATTTTGCGAAAAGCAAGTCTTTCTAAATGGGGGAATGTTGAACGTACAATCAAATTTGTGTTTGAGAAAGTAGAAAAATTTTCAATAAACTTCTTACAAAGTCTGGAGTAGTCTTCATTACATTCTCCCAACTTGCACTTGATGATCACTTTAAACTTTTCCGAAGATTCAAATTCCAATAGCTCTTCTTTGTATTCACCACATTTATTAAGTAAAAACTCTTCTAGACTGTCCTTGGTAACCATTTTTAATATTTGAGTTCGTTATTCAATTATATTTACTACTTTTTATAAATTAATTGTGCGGAAACAACAAAAAACCGTCAATCAAAACAATGGCGCGTGCCGAAAGATGATGCAATGTTTAGAATAGAGGCGCAGATATGAACTACCATGAAATAGAAAGAGAGGTCAATAAATCAAAATTAAATGGCGAGCATACAACTGCTCGCGTATATTTTGTAATCGAGAGTTTGGCGCGCTTATTCCGATATGTACACGATTAGTCCGCATGCGTAATAGCACTGTACATTATGGAATAAGATATCTTACCTTAGTCACTACGAAATATACGCGAGTATTTGCGTACTGCTCTTGTATGTATTGTAATCACAAATTTAAAATCAACATTACAATATATACGTGAGCAGTTTCCTATGGCTGCGTTCTAGCCTTGTATAGAATGGAAAGACGTTCCCATGTCACACTCTCAGTTATACTCTCTTGAATTTTTTAATAATGTTTTTAGGAATAAAATATAATGAAATATTCATGAAACACCAATTTACGAATACTAATATTTCATGAATGTTTAGTACTGACATGTTGTTATTACTCAATAAGGAGGGGTATGTTGTCTATTGTCCTCGCATTGCTGGATTTTAATCAAAACAAACTCGTCCAGTGCGTCACATGCAGAGATGGGTAACCACCCGGGTTAAAACCCGAGCCTGGGTTATAACCCAGTTACGACCCATTTCAATCCACCCAAACCACCCATTGACCGGGTGAAAACTAAATATTGTAAAAAAATATTTTTTGTGTATTATTACAAGCGATTATTACGTAGGTACCCACCTAGAATGAAACATCTAAATATTCAATGGGAAATACCTATAAATAGTACCACATTTTAACTATTTTGTGTTACTGTGTAATATGAATATGAACATCATATTTATCTCCTATTATTTTAATAACAAGCCACATGAAATTTTGTACAAAGGTCCCTCATGTGACGTAAGTGAGCACTAAGAGAGGAATTTTGGAAAATCAACGCCTAAGGGGGTAAAAAAGGGGTTGAAAGTTTGTATGAAACTTCGTCATTTTTGAAGTTATGTTCATGAAATTATAGATTTACGCTCTTATGTAATAAAAAATAATAACATCATAATTGAATTTTAAATTTGTACCCCTAAGGGTAAATAATAGGAGTTGAAATGATGTATGAAACTTCACCTTTTTTGATCCAATCTTCCTGTCGCATACTTCTTCTGGTCCAGTACGCTCTTGACAGAGCGGTTGTATTGATAAGGGCAGCTGTAATGCGCTTTACGACGTTTCGCCACCGTTGTCTGTTGGAGGTCATCCTGCTGCACTCGTTAACTGACCCTCCAATGGCAGACTTGATCAGGTCGGTCCAACGGGTGGGTGACCTTCCGCCCGGTCTAGTGCCTTTTGCCTTTCCTTGGACGACAAGGCGTTCTATGGACTGATTGTCACGTCGGAAAACATGACCGAAAATGTGAGGATGCAAGATTGTACTATCGAAAACAGACGTTGCTTGATACCGAGTTCTTGAAGTATCGAGACATTCGTGCGAAACTCGGTCCACGAAACCCCAAACATTCTTCTCCAGCACCACATCTCCAGAGCATCTATTTTCTGTCTTTCCACAGAAATATGGGAAATATAAGCGTCCTCACGAGCCTGGTCTTCTTGGCTATGGTTATGTTTCTATTGCTCTTTAGTGAACGGCGACCGCCGCGATGGTTAAAGTTGCCACTGGGAGCGGGAGCGATGAATGATGCTCGACCGCCCCGAAGGGAAGATCTTCCCGCCAGGCTAGGTGTTAGGCCTGGGGAGCCGAGGCTCCGACGATGTTGCGTTGCAGTTCGTATATATAGCGAGTTGCCTTGGAAATTCTGATAGCTCGATTTAGGATTTTTCCGTTTTTGTTGATGAGATTGTGGGTTGTAGTATGGAAATTGAGTGGAGTCTGATCTGTAGTCTATTTGCGATGCTGTGAAGTTATTATTGGTTAGAGAATATTCGTACAATCTTTGTTATTCGCAATTATTTGTCGATATGTAAGTGTAGTGAAGACTGTGACGCCATCTTGTGTCGACCTTGCGAAGTAGTATTGCTTGCCGCCGAGATTTTGTGGAGCCGTCGTTTGTCGAGTCGTCGAGTTGCTGCATTCACTCGGTAGATGGTGGATGCCACAGTATTCCCCCCCACCCCAAGACCAAAGGTCTGATGTGATGAATCTGCTGTTCAGTCTGTGCTTCGTAGCTTGCAAGGGCCAGTCTTGTGTCCCAGTGAATCGGGAAGTGCTTGTAATCTAGTTGAGACTGTCGGTAGACTTATGTGCGCCGGTCCCTGCAGAGCCACTACCCTGGTGAGTGAGAGTGCGCCGCCGTCGAAGTCGTTCAGGCGTGGGCTGCAGAGTGCGTCGGTGCGGAAGTCGTCGTTGTTGTCGTTGTGGGTGCAGGACTAGGAAGCTCAGGACCTGATGATACCCGTCGTCATACCAACAATCATTACCATGGTCTTGCGATTAATTCCAAGTCCAAACTCATGGCTCACTCGTTCTATCTTTGACAGTAGCTCTTCCAAGTGTTGCGAACTGGTTGCAAATAAGGTGGTGTCACCAATTGTTACACCATCCGTCCAGTCTTCTAAAGTGATACGAATTATAAGCTCTGTGCACACATTGAATAAAAGTTTTAACATAATGCAACCCTGGCCTCCTCCGGCACTAGTATGGAAATCACTTGACAGAACATCATCCATGCGAACTGAGGCTGTGTCATCTTCATATAGACGTCTCAAAAGGTGTACGAGATGTTTTGGTGTGCCCATGTCTAGCAAGGTCTTCCACTATACGGGCCATTTCACCGAGTCAAAAGCTCTGGAGAAATCAACAAAGCAAATAAATACGGGCTTATTTAATTCTCTAGATTTCTTGATAATCTGGCGTACGATAAGAATTTGTTCCCGAGTGCCCTTTCTCTTTACAAAACCTGCTTGTCGCATACACATAGTTAGAAGTACATAGGGTATCTTTCATCCCGGGAAATAGTACTGTTCATGTGGGAAATTCACGCGGACGAAGCCGCGGGCAAAAGCTAGTAACGTATTAATGTAATTTTCGTTACCAATATATGATTCGGTATTCATTCGAAAAAAATTGTCTCTTCTCAGATTAGGTACAAGATGTCATCCTCACTAACAGTATAAATGCGGAAATGATATTGTTTATTACCTCTTCACGCTTTATCTACTGGACCAAACTTCAAAAAATTTCACATAAACATAGTTAGGAGTACTGAGAAGAACATGGTATACTTATTATTCTAAAATAATAATTAGTTTTATTATAAACTGTTTTCACCCATCAAATTGGGTGATAATGGGTTATAACTGGGTTATAACCCAAACCACCCATTATAACCCGGGTGGATTGAAATGGGTTATAACCCATTACCCATCTCTGGTCACATGGGTGCATCTGCATACAGTACACACGCGCAGACAATATTACATGTGAAACCAGGCGTACTGGATACCTATTCAAAATCATTGAGGATTTTGTCTTGAGGGCCGAAAATATTTACTATATGAAGTGAAACC